>CAEFZX010010343.1:0-78556 GCA_903066825.1 Alfaro cultratus
TGATGAGCTTCAAGAGGCAGTCAGTCACCTGAAATGGTTTTCACTTCACAGGTGAGCCCTGTCAGGTTTTTCTACAATCTAATCTACAATTTTCATAGTCATGAAAATAAAGAAAACCCATTGAATGACAAGGTGTGTCCAAACTTTTGGTCTGTACTGTATATTTTATGGTATATTTAACTAATGTCTTAATGAAGAATTGATTATTTATTTTTGTCCCTCTTGGCCCTCCATAGATAGACAATTGTGTTATCAGAATAGACAAAATGGGACTTGCTCCATCAAGGCTTTCTGATGTGATGTTGCTAGTAAACACTGCTGGGGGATAACTTTTATTTTGAAGAACAGATACCAGTCTTCCAAGGAAGTTAGCTTTTAAGAAGCGCTGTTCTGCTGAGATAAAGCTGAAAACTAAAACTCCGAAGAATGGACGAAGTGTGCAATTATAAAATAGAGCAGCAGTCACATGCTTCTTTTGTCTATTGCTTATATTTGATCCCAGTCTTTCATGTGGTCCAAAATCCTGAGTCTGTTGCATGAATTGGTATGAAAGTCGAATAAAATGTGACATTTCCAGTTAGAAAAAATTCAACAAATATAGAATTTAGGATCACAAAGTGGCCTGGGTGTGATTATGAGAGAGAAAAAAAACTTCTTAAATGCAAAATATATGTAAATGTACTTAGGACACACCAGATGTTTAATGAATCACATAACTTTTTATTTACTTATTTGTTTTTGATCAACCAAAAAAATTAAATAAATAACTAAAGTTCCCAAACAGCAGGTTTGAGCAGCCCAGCCAAGAACAGGCATTTAACAATCCGACATGACGCAGTGAGCGGGACGTCTGGAGAGGAACTGATATTGTGGTCAGGCACATGGCGGCAAATTTAGGCCTCCAAACTCCCAAAGGGACGTTACTGTCAACGAAGGTTGCAAAAGAAAAATGCTTAGGTAGACCGAGTTGGCAGTAGAGGTGGAGGACTGTGGTTGGAAAGCAGGACCACACCCTGGATGCTGAGGGATAACAACAGAGTCCGTTTCAGTAGGAAGTGAAGTAGCCTCTCGAGGGTGAACGCCTCAGGCAGCAGTGGCAGCTACTGAAAAGGCTGCAGCCAAGGACAGCACATAAAAAGCAGTGGAGAGAAATTTTTTCACAAAAGTAGAAATTTTTAGTGCTTCCACATTTTTTATTTTTTTTTGTAGTATGTTGCAAGATAGCCTCCCGCTATAAACAAAGATGGAAAACCCAATTCCTCATTCTAGGTTTCTGCTACCAGGTTTGTACCCAGACACAAATCTGAGCTTGTTTAATTGCTTGCTGACACACTTCTGCAGTAATGCTGTGGGGTCAGCTTTATTGTCTGTTCAGACCATTATCCCTCATGCTAACTGCTGTGCCACCGAATGAACTAGACCTCACTGAGCACAATGCTCCTATTGTGCGGTTCCCTCTCCGCGCAGTTATACGAGATCTCCAGTGGTGTCTATGGGGGAGCCACTGCTCTCACCTATTTCTTTTTTTTTTTTTTTAACTCAGGTGTTATAAGCAATATAGTCACTTCTCCCATGAAAGCCATTGTGTTAGCCTCGGGAAGGACAAACAAGCTCCTGAAGATTTCCCATGATGATATGTTGCAATGAAAGAATAATGCGTTTAGATGCAGCGGCGGCTCATTTTTCTCTCCTCTTATAAAAACCCGTTATTTCAAATAAAAAACACAGGAGCATTTCAGCGTAGGGGTAATTAGGGGCAATTAGAATAAAAAGTAATCGCTTCACACCTCTAAAACCAAATGAAATACATTTTCAAGGGCAGATTGAAGCGCATTTTTTTTTCCTTTAAGGTCTGATTCGCTGATTGAGGATTGGACTGATTCTGATTTTCTCCCTTAAGGAATATATAGGAATGACAACATCATCCCCATTTATGAAGCTCACATCCCCAATAGGTAAATTATTTTAATCAAACTAAATAAAAGTGTCTTGAAGAATACGCATTTAGTTGATGTGCTTTTGTTACGAATGGTGGGGCTTCTTAGTTTTGATGAATTCAAACAAACAGGAATATTTAAATTTTTTGGTATCTGATTTGCCTCTCATTTACCAGCGTCGATCAGTTGAAAAATCAGCTTATTCAGATTTCTGACTGGTTAATCGGTGCATCACTAATATCAAGCAAATAATTGACGATTGTTAATTCAGAAAACATTGACTCTTTCAACACATTTGCCAAGTTGAAAGACGAAAAAAGTTAATAGGACCATTAATTCTTATAACACGGCTTAACGGTAGCATGTGGCTTATCTTGTGCTTGCTACACAGGGCCAACATTTCCAAGTGTTAACACACACTGTGGAAACAGCTGATCTGACCGACTCCTTGGCTGGCACAGATAAAACATCAGCTAAAACATCTGCTCTTTTACTCTTCCATGGATCAGAGCAGACCTTCCTATCCAGCGACATTTTGTTCGTCTGTATTGGTGCGCAATGTTGCTATAAAGAGAAATCCCGGTAACTTGGGTTGGTTTCAAAGCACTAAAATGAAATTTCAAACCATTTTATAGCCAAAATAAAAACATGAAAACATCCTGAGATGTCCTTTAGCAAAGTGAGAAGTTAGTGTCTTAAACTGTAATGTAAATTTCCTTCAGTAGATTATGAGGCAACTATCCACAGCAAATACCAGTCAAACAGGTCAACCTGTTTCTGTCCCGGAAAGACAGGCTGCTAATCCAAGTCAGGCTTTACATTTTATTCTATAAATAGCTTCACAACAGAGACAAATCTACCAATGTCATGTTGAGCCAACAGAAAAAAAAAAACACATCAAATTGACACTTTATCAAAATATAGAAATCAAATCTTTGCAAACATCAGGTTCCATTAGGCTACAATACAGAAAGAAACCTATCAAAAAGTCTGTGCGTATAACTCACTCAGTTTTGTCCTCTGTCCTTTGGTGCAACAAGCAAACAAGAGTGTGAATGTTCTCCAGGCTTTTGTTTGATTTGCAGACACACGCTGGCATTTAACTGCAGAAGCCTGTGACCTCATCAGAGCAGCTAACCACTCAGTTTCCTTAACGTCAGCCTAAAAAAACCGCACACGCCACGGCCAACGGACCGCCAAACTCCTGCAAGAGACGCTAATATTCGCCACGTTTAGCGTCTTCAGGCTCCCTGAAGTAAATTACAGCGCAGGTCAGAGTCTGACAATGTGTTGAAACTATATTATAATTAGCCAAGAATCATTAAACCCCAACAGATAAGTGTGACCTCATTACCGATCTCATCAGGACAGTTTTGGTAAGGAAGCAGTTTTTACACCTCATTGGTTTATTGTTTATGTTCTGATGAGATTTAAAAAAAAAAAAAAAAAAAAAATCCAGCGGGTTTAGCCAACATGACCTTTAACAAGTTATTCTAAGTCCGCAATTACTGTCGGCCCGCTCACCGAGACACACATGAACTACGTTCTCTGCAGTCAAAAACTCTCCAGAGTGTTTTAGAGATAATAGGCTGCGAGTGTAGCCAAGCGCTGAATTATGGATATAATACATGAATGAATATAACAAGGACAGCGCATATTAGCCTATGCAAAATTTGTGGTTTGTTTATTGGACCAACATACAAATGAGCAATTTATTCATTCACGGCAAGTCACTTTACAATTAGCATTGCAGGTGTTACGTAACCAGAGGAGCTCCTATTATCTGAAAAATCCTTAATTAGTTCCAATTAAATCTAAAAGTCCATATTCCAGTTTCAATTAAAGTAAAAAAATAAAATTAAAATAAAAAACTTGGTTTCATGGAAAGCACACAAACGTTTTGAGGAAAATACATGGTCTCACTAATTTGTTTAAGAACAGAAAGGATCGACTGATATTACTGCTGCTAAAATGAGTCTGTGCTTAAAAAATACTACTCACTATTAAAGCCGCATAATTTATTGAATAACTATCATAAGAACAAAATTAATGTGTTCAAAACTGAAAATGTAAAAGACCAGGTTAATGATTTGAAGTCCAATAAATGCTAAGAATGCATCCGTTTGGAGCTTCCTGCCGCTACAGCAGAGCAGCCTGAGGATTTCCTTCCTCTTCCTCTGCAATGATGGCAAAGAATATGACAAGTGAAGAAACAGCGGGTTGGTTGCAACTCATATCAACACAGCTATTTTTTTTATAGTTGTATCTCAATTGCATGCTTTCCTACTATGGCACAGCTCTAGTTATATTTTTTACAACATACATTTTAGGGAAATATGTGGAATAAAGTAAATGTAATTTTAAAACAAAGTTTCCTAAATAAGAAGGATGGACGGCTCTTAATTTCCATTTCATCACTGTAATTTTTTTCTTTTTACCACAAATAATTTTAAACAACCAAATTTGTATTTTATATGAGTAAAGGATAAGTGTACAGCTGACCAGCAGTGCACAGCAGCAGGTAAGGAAAGGACAGGTCTGTCCCTCATGGCTAAGAAAACTACATTTTCTCCGGCATCTCATAAAAAATAATCTTGACCTTTGGAAGTCGTAATGTGTAACTTTATAAACTACCTGCCTAACAATAAAACTGATTCTGAACCTGAAGATCACAGCCGCTAAGCAATCGTTCTCAGACGGCGTCAGAAAAGCTCGACCAGAATAGGACATAAAAAGCTTTTAGACGCTGGAAGGCAGCAGGTCTGGAACCAAATGACTTCCAGAAAGGCGTTATCAGAAGTGACAGGAGAACAGCCCAGAAGAAGATGCTTGTTTGTATCTTTGTTGGAGAAAGTCCCCGGAGGACAAAGACGTCATCTGCAACAGTCACATCATTTCTAAGAAGAGTAACAGCAGCTCTACTCCTTTTTGTCAAACATGCCTGATTAAAGACGATGATAAGACGTGTTTTCGATGGGATTCCTTTTAAACGGAGAGGCTGCAGGGGCCTGGGGAATGCTGAGTGTGAGTGCAACAAGACCTGAAGACATGAGGAGAAGAACTAGACGGTAAAACAGCACCAACATTTCAGACTGAACTTTATTTTAAACATCAGAAGGCACAAATGCAACAGTCTTTATTGAAGATACCAATAAAGACTGCTTACTGTCTAAAAAAAAAAGTTTTAAATATTTGTATAATTTGAAGCTGATATATTTTATATACCAAAAAAAAAAAAAATAATAATTTAAATGTTGGAAACGAAAACCCAAGTCTCCCACATGTGTTCCTTACTAATAACAGGGACACGTTTGGAAGCACAACAACAGTCCTGGTGTTTAAACGAAAGAATAATAATAACGCTGTTTTAAAACCACAGTTGTTGAGCTATGTGAGCAGCAGACTGCAGGCTGACTACTGGAGCAGACAGCCCAGCTACTTAGCAAGCTTTTTAAAATATATAAAGAGGAAAACAGAAAAAAACTAAATCTGAGCAAAACACACTTTAAAAAAAAGCTACTCTACATTTACTTTTGCTTAAATCAATGCATTAAAATAATTTTTTTAAAAATGATAGAGATAACACAATTATAACTTAAATAATGTTATAGCATAAGAAGAACTCAGAGCACCAAAATCGAATTGCTTATTTTTCCTGTTAGAAAAACTGTTTACTTGTTAGTATTTTCAATACACAACAGTTAATCACCAGGTAAAATAGAGCAACGTGTCTGATGGACATCAACAAATTGCTGCAACTCTGAGTCTCACTTCGGCTGCTCGAATGTGAAGGTCATCTTGAGAAAAATGGGAGGAGAATGTCTGGTTCTGATGCAGAGTTATACATTTTGTGCTCTGGGGGAAACGCTGCTCATGTGACATTGCTCTCCTTGCTCTAACAAGAGTTAATAAAACTCTCAAAGACACAGGGCTCAGCTCCTAGCAGAAACAATCCCTCATTCATATTTATATGTAAATACTGCGACGTGTTTTTGTCTTGTACTGAGAGGCTTCATGTTTTCTGGGATAAATACTTCATTATGTCAATTTACCTACTGCAGGTCAGTGGGTTTCACAGTTTTCTGTGATTATCCATAATGATCACCAGCTGAAAATTTCGAAATTACAGTGCAAGAGATAAACACAACAGAAGGAGGTCACTTCTCATAACGTACCAATGCAGCAACAACTCTGACACCTAATATCAAGAGAAATACATCACCAGAAACTAATGCCTTAACCTCCAACAACCAGATTTATCTTCGTTACTTTATAAAGTTCACTGAAAGATGAATCACGCAGTTCCCGAAAACGTACGGAGCGCCACCAAAAAGTCTGCTGAGAGCTGAGCTGAGCTGAGCTGCAGCACCGGAGAGGAAGAGCCAAACTTCTCTCTCTCGATCTGGTCCCCGAAACGCTCAAATACCAATATTTACCAGATTAAGTTACAGGGTTTTGATTTCTCGTCCCCTTGTTGTGAGTTGACTCACCTCAGTCCTCCAGTTCGCCACAACAACACGGAGTCACAGTTTGGCTCGGAGCTGCGGCTGGAGCTGATCCGATGATGAGGAGGATGGTGGTGGTGATGATGACTCCTCCGCTTGACAAATATGTCTGAAACTGTAGCGCTCAGTGATCAACGCAAACTTGACGCCACGCTGTTCCTTCTCACAGGTGCCTCCCCCTTTTTTTTCTTTTTTTTTCTTCCTCTTTCCGCCCTCCTCTTATCTACTTCTGACGATCGTTTCACAATTTTTTAAGGGACACAAACCGATTTAGCAGCGCGGATCGGAAGCAGCAGTTGTCCTACCGTCCGCAGGAACAACCACAGAAACCGGACGCGGCGTAGTCGACGTAGCCTCCGTTTATGTGTGTGATTTCCCCCCCACCCACCACCCTTTTAGGGAGAACACCACAAACTGACAACAGCGTAGTCAATAATCCATTGCCTGCTCCTAAGTGTGAGGGTTTCGGCGTAACTGGGGGCAGCTGGCTCGGTGAAAGTCGGCAGCCCGACCAGAACAAGTCAAACACAACAAGCTAAAGCAAACGGTAAACTTACCAACGGCTCAACTTACCAGCTTCCTTTACATCCTGCTCGATCCTGCGGCTTATTGTCTCACACTGCGGTGTTAAATCCGACGACGACACGGCGAAGCGACTGAAGAAGGCGTAAAAGACAACTGCTGATGATAAACAGTCATGATACCCCTCCGGTGTACCGCTGAGTGGTCGGCACAAGCCCCAGGAAATACGTCAGGATCATGGACAAAGTGGAGACGTTTGAGCAACACCTCCTCATGGAGCAGCAGCGCTGCTGCAGCTCCACCTGCTGGTCACAGGAGGAACTGCACCATGGATGTGTCGCTCGAAACGGAGCAGACTCTCGTTGCCGATTCCAGAAAAGTGAACCCCCCTGGATCTGCATGAAATGGTTCGTTCCTGCTTGGAGCGACGGTGACGGTGTTCAGCAGCAGTCAGTACAAGAAAAGAACGACTCTGGTTACTCTAACCCTAACCCTCCTGAGCTCTAACCCTTCCTCTCCTGAGTGAAATTAAAGCTGAAGTATGTAACTTTTATAATTTTTTTTTTTTTTCACATATTTGTTAAAACTGTCATTATGTTGTGACAGTATGGTATAAGAGATAATCTGTGAAAAATCTATTTCCTCTTCCTCATGGACCAGAGTTGAATTCCACTGATATAGAATAATCTACTCCAGATAAACCAGTCTAAAGTCTAGATATTAAAGGTTTTTTTGTTTGTCTTAATTTCAAAGAATATTCCAAAAGACATTGTTTTGTCTTTCACAAATCGAATTACAGTTTCCTAAATTTTAAAATGTATTATTAAGTATCTGAGTTAAATGTCGAACAACCCAGTGAAAGTTTGACCAGTCCATGTGTTTTAGATTTTGATCTGAAATTAGCAAATCAATTCAGATGTCTTACAAAACACTGAAATAGCTCTTTCCAAATTGGCTTGGTATGTAAATAAGCCACAAAAAACTAATCTTCTGTTCGAACAACAACTTTTATTTCCCCTAACAGCCCTCACATGTGCTGCCCTCAATTGGAGTGGTGCCCTGGTCCGTGAGCCATATCACTCATATTCAAAGCCACGATTGGTTGGCACTTGGAAATTCCCACTTTATGGTACAAATGGAATGCAGTGCAAGTGTGGAGCCATTTGCAGGCTTAGTTAGTGAATTGAATCAAATGATCAGGTTCCAGGAGAAGAGCTGAAATTCTACATGAGAGGCTTCATCTGACATGCAGGCTGTGTGAGTCGGGCTGATGCCAGACAGCCAGACGGTCAATTTATCGTGGGGAAAAAACATGCTCTAAAGAACCAGTAAGCAGACTGTACGCCAACAAGCATCATCCTGACTGAGAAAATTGTTGCCAGCATGAAAGGATTATGAATTGGCTCACTGGGCTCAAACCCCAAGGTCAGGAGACCCCTGCAGCTCGCAGCCTCTCTTTGAAGTGATTAACAATTCTTGCTTAATAAATCAATTAAACCCCTGAAAACAAACGCTAAATTGTGACATGTTTATTTTAAGCTGCAAATAAATTAAACAAAGAAAAAAATAATAATAAAAGTGCATCAAAACATTAAAGAGGCACCAACTCTTATAGAAAGTCCAACAAAAAGTACATCAATAAAACCTTAACCCAGAGTTTATTTTACTTCATAATGAAGTTTTTTTTTGCACAGTTAGCTGCCTGTTCTAACATTGATAAATGCCAGAACAAAGATAGATTTTCTATGTCACAGAGTTTTTGATAGTATGATTAAACTTGACTTTAATTTGAAATATGCACCATCTGGGTCGTTCCTGCAGCCAACTCTGAACTGGTTCCCATCCGTGAGGCCACCTGTGTTGCATCTTTTCAATTCATTTCATTTGCCACCATCGCTCCACTTGTCTCTGTTGGATCGATTAAATAAAGATACAAAATGCCAAGAAGTGAAAGGGGGTGATTGAAATGTATTAACATCATAACTGGATTTATTTCAGCCCAAGCAGAATAAAAGTCTCGGTGCAGGATTTTGAGTGAAGGAATTTAATCTCATATTCCTAAATGTAATTTTTGGCCTTATACTTGATGATCCGTGCCAAACTAGCTTAAACATGTTTTAAATTGTAATTCATCTTCTTTACCTCTCCTTTATTCTATGGCCGACCACCTGTAGTCGTGAATTGAGTCTTCAATGGCCTTGCACAAGAAATGGAGTATTTCAGTGGTCTTTAGAATGACAAAAAAAGTTAACCTTTTTCTTCAGTGAGTTTTTCCCAGGTTCACAAAGGTGGACAGCATGTGCTTAGACTTTGTAAAATGTTTATGACAAGCGTGTATTGTGTTAAAGCGACATAAAGTGTCCTCAAATTGTGCCATTTTCAAATTTTGTTCAAATCAATGAAAAATGTAGCTGTATTCCCAACTCCCTGGTCTGTCCATTTTGCAGCCCTCCTTACTTCCCCACTCTAACTTTAAGATATAAAAATATGTTACATATATATAGCCACTAGTGCTAAAGAATTTTTTTTTTTTTAAAAAAGGAGACATCACTAAATTTAATGATTTATACACATAATTGGGTTCCTGATTAGAACAATTTGTCATTAGAAGAACAGACTCCCACACTAGAACAGGTTGCTCTTGAGCCTCCAGCTATCGGATATTTTCCTGGAGCTCTGCCAGCAAGTTAGGTTACAGCAGCATTTTCACCCCCTTTAGCTACATCATCATCCTCACTTTAACAACTACAGCGTCTTAAAGAGGTGCCTCTCCGGTCCTGGATCCTGCATGTATCCCTGCTCCAACTGATCTGTGTGAAATAGTTTACTTATTTCCAAAGCTGTCCACTGATTCTGCAGGAGCTTGCTGCTAATCACCTACTGTTTGACTTAAGAGCTTCAGCATGGCCGGAGCGTCATCCAAATCTCACTTCTACCTTCCCTGTAGGTGTTGCTGTCCTGTGCTTAAGCTACATAAAATAAAAAGATACTAACTATACAACTAATCTAAGTTGCACTGGCTTCTAATATCAATACTTAAAATTGTTTTAGGAGAATTTTATTAAATTAAAGAGTCACGGTAATGTTAAACGAAAGTGCATAATCACTGATGCATGACTCCAATTTAGTAGATGACTGATTACTGGCCATTTCTACTCATGAAATCAATACTTGAAATTTTTCATAATTATTAGCCCTCAGTTGTTATTTGATGTTACTAATATGTTGTGCACTATTAGATCTTGATCTTACAGTATGTTTGAGATGAAAGGTGTTTCTCGCTGTTTTCCAGCTGCTGTTTTAAATAAGTTTTTCTGCACTTTCAGCGGTCTGCCAGTAGGTGGAACTGAATGGAGTGACAGATTAAAGTTCACTGAAGTGGTCAGTTACCTATTAGCCGTCATAAACTGCTTGAGAAAATTGACTTTTGAATGTAGCTGCAACTACATTAAATGAGTAAAAATAATATCTGAATTTGGATAACATACAATTAGATGTATTAAAACACATTAAGTAAGATGGTTTAATTAACACAAAGCTTTACAGAAGATCTAACCTCATTAATGCCTCCAACTGGCTGTTGTCTGCTGACTGGAGTTGTTTCTTTATTTTACCCAGAATTTAATCTTTTATCTTAACATAAATGTATGAATGTTGCATCTTTTCGGTTAAAGAAACACACCTAGAAATCTAATTAGTGTTGCAGAGGACAAATTTTGAAGTCCAGACATTACTTTTGCTGAATTTGCACAGAGGAGGAGAGGCAGCATTTCACGAGAAGGGCTCCAGGAGCTGCTGTGAGCAAATCACTGAGCCAACAAGAGTTATTACTGAATGTGTGCGAGAGTTTAACGGTCTATTATAGGTTGGTGATTTCATTTCTGTTCTCACTGTTTCAGTTTGGTTCCCTGTATGCAATAAAATCTCCTCTCAGGTCTATTTCCCTGGTTATGCTGTACAAATGTTAGAAAGCCTGTTCCTCTGTCAAATAAACATTAATCACTGTCACCGCCTGTTTCTATTGTTCGAACAAAAGGTCAATAAACATTGCACAAGAACGCGAAGAGTGATTTACATCCTATTAAGCTAATACATCTCATAAAAGTGAATCATATGAAGGTACAAAGCACATCTGATGTCTGTAAATTCAGACACCATTACAATGAAGAGTGGGGTAATTGAAAATATTTATTTGCATTACAAATATAATACCAGGAGAAGTCAATGTGAGGATCAATTTTTTCCCCCCCCATTATTTTAAATTAGCTGCTGTAACAAAAGGCACAGAGCCAGTGAGCACAGAGCGAAGCTGTCCGTGTTCAGGACTGATGGAGAAGAGTTTCGTCCTGCAGAAAACATGGAGCAGAATTCATCACAACTGACCTCAAACAGACTCTTTACAAGAGAAAGGCTGGCTGCAGTTTTCTCAGAAAACAAAACAAGAACACACCTCTGAGCTCCATCAGGACGTCTCCCTCGTAGCGAGCCAGTCCAACAGCGTGCCTCTGTTCTGCGTCCAGCTCTGCCCACTGCTCCTCTGTGACGGCCCACGCCTGCTCTGCACTCAGCCACGATAACTGCACTGCACTGAACACCACCTGTAGCACAGAACAAGAAACACAGTCAAACTGTTGGTGTAATGCGATACTGTAAGGCAAAAGCTTTCCGTTACTCTTTAAAAGGAAATTATGTCCATCTGTCATTTTTTATTGATTATCACATAATAATCCTGCTTCAAGTTTTGCAAAAAGATCAGAGCAAAGTTAAAAGCAAATTGGGAAACTGGGTCTGATTTATTTCACACTTAAGGCAAAAGAAAAGTGCCTTAAATCTTCACTAAACACACTGTTATCATTCACAGTGTGTCTGTCCAGTGTAAGTAGGCTGCTAAAGTAAAACATGTTCTGTGGCTGAAAGCTGGTTACTAAACTGCTTCAGTTCATTAAACATTTCTGAGTTATCCTGATTAACAAGAGAAGATTGCAAATCACATCATTGCAAATCAACTAAATTAAAGTCAGGATTATAATTTGACATTTTTCCCTGTTACTGAAAATATTTCTTTTATTAAATTAAATTTAAAACAAATAATGGTTTCTATTTTTTACTTCAGCCTTGATTGTTGCAACAGAATGCTTTTCATTTGCCTGACTTATTTTACAGTTCTGCACATCAAGTTCATTGAAAGACATTTTTGGACTTTTCCAGACAAAACAAGTCCTATAATCAAGTCATGACAAGTTGCTGGGACAAATTCACCAAGCGTTTTGCTCACAGTGAATGTGTGCAGATGAGAGTCGAGACGACCTGAGAGAGTTTCTCTCTGTTCTGAAGCAGCTTCCTCACATTTAAATGAGATATGATGAATTAATCTAGAGGAAAACCCCTGTATTGGTGTAAATCAGTAATTATAATGTAAATCAGTAATTATAACATGCTATTATTTTTTGTTAAACTTGTTAATACTAGTTTAATATTTTCTTCATGACATGTCTATGATGAAATAAATTAAACTGTCACTGTAGCTTATTAATCCAAGGCTACACAATTAGTAACGACATACTAAAAAATTTTATATATTATGAGCATCTAATTAAATCAAATTATAATTAAAATGCAAGTTTTTCATTACATATTGTATAATTAATTAAAATATTCATTACAGGAGTTGTTCAAATTAATCTAAGGTACTGTATGTATTTCCTTCTTTATTACAATTAAAAAATATTTATTTAAATAAATTGTGGTCATTTGCAGCTTATGTGCATAAAGCTTGTCATCTGTGCTGTTACTTGCCTGTTAGCCTGCATTGATACTGCAGGTTCATCTGCACAAACACCTTTTTATTAACAAGTATAACTCACTGCAATCTTTTTTGGAGACATCAGCGCTACGGCTTCAGGGGTGATTCCCTCCATTTGTTCTTGCAGCAGAGCTGACAGCACTATATCAGGCAGGCCCGCTGGAAACACGCACAAACACTGAAGTCAGGTAATTAATGTTTCTAATTTCAAATCACAGAAAAAGTGTTCAAAAACACTTTTCCTTCCTCCTTCTCAAACCTTAACCCTCTGGGAATGTTTTAATTGGACCTATATGTCTAACAGCTGCCATTTTCAACCATAACCCTTCTCACTCTTTGAATCTAAGACGAATTTTAGAAAGTTTGCACCCCGGGGAATAAAGTGTTCCACTGTACCTGCAAGTGTCCCGATTTCAGTGAAAATCTCCGGCCCCCAAGCACTGACAGGACCAAAGGCCTCCGCTCTGGCCAGGCAGTTTGTCAGCGCCTCCGTCTGCTGCTCTGTACAGGGCAGGGTCGTTTCCCGCAGGAACAGGACGGCCAGGCTGCAGGTTCAGAGGAGTTGTGTTGTTAAGATGCCACCAGTCATACAGTTGACATGTTCATTCGTTTTATCGTCTAGAATCAGCTCACTCTGTCATGCTGCACAAAAAAGTGTCACAACTATATTTCCTTCTACTAATAACATGATGAACAACTATGAAACGATTTTGTATCGCTGGAGTCAAACAATAGAACGGACTGAATATGGATTTAAAACAGTGCCCAAGAATCAACCAGTTTAAAAACAAATATTAAACTATATTACTCACAATGGGAAGTAGGGGATTGACACAAACATGTATGATAACGAGTTTCTTTCTTAATTCTATTGTGTTACTGTTACAATTCCGAGTGAATTATTATAGTGACTTTACTATCATCATTAGTTTTTTATTTTTATTTTATTTGTTGGTTATATAACTCTGAATTTGAAAGTGTCACATATGGTATATTAGCTGGAGTTAGTAATTATTCTGAGGCTGCAAGTCTGGTTGTAACTTAGAATTGTCATCATTGCTCATAATAATAATAATAATAATAATAATAATAATAATAATAATAATAATAATAATAATAATAATTCATTGTCCTGTTATGAAAGTCAGTTTGTAATCATTTATCTTTTCTGTAATATTATTTTTTTTGTTGGTTCATTAGCACAGTAAATTGAACAGGTATATGAATAACGCAACATGTTTTTAATTGCACATTTCTGATAATTACTGAGTTGGTTAGTGATATATTTAATTAAATTAAGATAAGTGTTAGTATTAGATAAGTGTTCACTTCTTCCCACTCCTTTTCAAAAAGAAAACGAGTGGTAAGCTTATTTATTTGGTTATTGGTTGTATATGTAGATGTTTTCTCTTGTCCTACTGGTTATTTGTTTTCTTTATTTAAAAAAAAAAACTTGACTCAAATAAATAAATGTATTTATCAAATGTCTGATTATTTATCTTTTTATGAGATTTTCAATAATTTAGAAAATATTAGATCTAAGTTGAATATTTGACCCACCTGAGGTTGTAGGGGCTCAGGCGTTTGATCTCTGTGGGGTACAGACCGCAGATCAGATGGCCAAGCGTTGCCATATCAACAACTGATAAATGTTCCACTTTCAGTCCTCTTTTCCTCAGCACACTTAAAACCACCGCTCTCATCTAAGAAAGGTGAACACCAGCATTCAATAATTATTACTATGTAAATTCAAGCTTTCATAAAATTTTAGATCTAGAAAGAGGAAGTTACTTTTCGAGGGGTCCAGTTCGTCAGTGAGCCCAGATGTACCAGCACGCCCAGATCAGTGAGACTGGTGTCCTGAAGCTCTCTGTCTCCCATCTCTGTCAACAATGATCCCAAAGCTAGCACCTGATCCTCTCTCAGCTCCCTCACCGGACTCAAGGACTGCTTCGAACGAAGCAGAGTTCATCCACAGAATATGTCAGGACATTTCGGATCCGTATCCTTTACAGCAACAAACTTTAACATGGAGTACCGTAGTTTTAATTTCATCTTAAAAACAAACATCTAAACAGCGTGGTGTGCATTTACAGACCCATTTTAAAAAATCTGAATATTACTGAAGAGCCGATTTATTTCAAGAACTTTGACACATTTGTAGAACAATTACATACAGATGGATGTTTGAAAGCATTTATTTCTCTTTATCATGATTATTTTCCACTTAAAGGTAATTAAAACATGGCATTTGAATATTGTGTCAGACCAATTAAAAAAACTATTTTTAAAAACAGAAATTTGAGTTTAATGAAAAGCATGGAACTCAGCTTGGGTTGCTAGGTAACAGGCTGGGCTCTGCTGGGGTTGCTAGGTAACAGGCTGGGCTTTGCTGGGGTTGCTAGGTAACAGGCTGGGCTCTGCTGGGGTTGCTAGGTGAGGGGCAGTGCCTGCTGATTTTTGACGTTACATTCGGAAGGGTTTCGAAAAAGGTAATTTTAGAGACGCCAAAAACTTATTGCCAAAAAATGGCAGGGAGTTTATTTTTAGCGCTTGGGTTGTTTTTAGAGGCTGTAGACTCAAATGGAAGTACAAAAATGAACAAATGTGAGTTTCATTTACGAGAGATCTCGTAAATGATAAAAATTTATTAATGTATAAGCACCACAGAATGTTCTGTATGTGGCAGGAAGAACTGTGTGAAAATGCCTTTGTTGTGAGTGTTGTGTGGTCTCCTGGAGTTTCTCTGACCTGCCTGAGCTTCACCCAGAGCGACCGTCGCTGCTCAGAGCTCAGCGACGGATCCTGACCAAAAACCTCCACACACTCCTTCAGCTCGTCTAGGGACATGCGGCGAAGCTGGGTGGGGGTCCAAGCAGACGGGAACGTTCCTCTGATGTCCGCACAGCTTGGGACCGGCACTAAGTAAAACACACAGGCGAAACCAGTGTTATAATTAAACGTAGTTCACATGTAAAATGTTTCAGATTCAGTTGATTGGAAGCATGTGTTTAACCTTTCGCTCTCCGGTTTCGTGCTTTGACAATTCCTCGAATTAGACTCCAGGTCTGCTTTCTGTGGTACTGTTGGTCCACACACTGACTAAAACAGATCCCACCAACCAGACTGTTCTCCCAGCGCTTTTGACCCACCAGAACTTGCTCCACTGTGGTCTTGTTTAATACAGTCTGTTCAATAAAAGCAAGATCATAAATTACAGAAAAAAATTGTTTGAATTATTCTCATAGATTAACAGAAAGAACTAAACTGAATTAGTTTACAAATTAGTTTATTTGAGACTCTTACCAGGGGAATGGAGTTGATCTGCTTTGTTGAGAGAGCAAACACCAACCTTCCCAGATGCTCAACGTCCCCAACCTGCCATTTGGATGGATTTCTGGCAAATAACCACATGCATGTTATCATTACTCCTGCTTTATTAAAACAATATCCATATGTAAGCAAAGAACACAAACTGTAAACTGTGGACAGCATTTTCAGTCAAAGATAGCCAAACTTAGACTCTACATCAATCAAACCAATCAGGTAATCCATCCGAAGGTGAAAATGTTTTACCCAAGCAAATCTCTCTGAGTGAGAAGGTCACTAATGTCTCTGAGCGCCTCTTTGGGAAGGCAGAAACTCCTCATCTCTTCCAGCCGCAGAGCCAGTGCTCCTCTGTCCACCAGAGCCAGACTGTCTCTGTCCAAAAACGGCAACAGAGGCCCCAGGACATCCAGAAGGGCGCCATCAATCATCCCCTGAGCCAGAGAAGAACCCTGTGCAACAGCACAAACAGAGACGCTCTAGATTAGCTTGACTTCACAACGTCATCATTCCACTTCAGTAAAAACTGCTGAGCGAGGAGAAGACTGCTTCCAAATCATTTTCCATCTGCTTCTGAGCTAGCAAATATTACTTTTAATATTTTATGACTCCCCATCACTCAGCCTGGTTTAGATTTCCTAAGAAAATTGTTCCTGAGTTGGTCTTTCCTCTGAATTGTCATGGCAGCTTTTTATCATTTCAATTACCTTAACACAAACCTGTGATTTCCTATTCCACTAATTAGTGTTTAAAATTGCACCGCCATCTGCTTTCCGATCACACTTTCTCACCTCAAACATATTGCAGTGTGCAAACATGTTCACATCTTGCAGTAAATAAGGCATTTGTGAAGTTACAGTAGTACCTTACCAGCTCAGATAAGGCCTTCTCAGCTAAATTTGTCTGTTTATAATGAGGCAGTCTCAGGAAATCAAGAAAGTGTAGCTGAATGTGGCTCAGGATTCCTCTGACAGACGCATTTGACAGGTTCTCTAGCATTGTTACCCTGGAAAATAAACAAACAGTTTCAAATGTAGTTACTGGAGAAATGTGCTATATTTATCTAAAATACTTTGCTTACTTACGGTAATGTTGCTGCAAACCCAGAACTCAAAGAACCGAAGTCAAGTTCAGGTTGCTTCCGCAGCTCATCTACAAGGCATTTTCGCTAGAAAAATATAATAAAAATAGCGTAAACATTATTTCTGAACTATTTGCTCAGAAATAGTTAAATTTTTATTAGCGTGGATGAGGTTTGCTTCTTACCAGAGCCGGTCTTGGACCTCCAGGTAGATCAGTCAAAAACTGAAGCAGCTCAGTAAAATCTGTGTGGTTGGTCAAGCGCCTCACAAAGTCACAACTCATTCCAGCAGCAACATGACCCAGATCTCTGTTGGCAGCAGAGAGGTCATAGTTGATTATTACTGGAAATTCAAAGTAACTATCTGGTGTGGTTATGCTGCAGGATCAAAAGCAGGAATACAGAAGGTCAGACTTACTTCACCGTCTTGATGGTGATATTTTTGAATTCATGGATCTGTCTGAACAGAAATTGTGCCTGTGCATAAAAATGAGAGATTATTGTACATTTTAAAGGGGCAGTATTATGTATGGTCAGAAAACGACTGAAACAGGTTCTAAAGGTTACTGACACCTGCCCTAAAGTATAGGTTCAAAATAGTTAAAAACTTTTTTTAATGTTTTTTAGAAGCAAAGATCACATTTTTCAGACTTGTAGGAAGTTAGATTCATGTCCTATTATTACTTTTTTTCCAACTACTCTTGAGCCAAGAACAATATTTTTCTTCCATGGAAACAAAACACAGAGTGGTTTTATAAGCATATTGCAGGAGAGCAGCTGATCCAGGCAAAACTTTGCTGTTAAAAACAGCCAAAAATATTTTTTATTTGAAATGAGACTAATTCCTGCTTAACAGCAAACATACAAATTAAGGTTGCATTGTAATTTATATCAATACAGCAGTACTGGCTTTAGGATAAACTCTAATATCTAACCATGTTAAAGATTCAGATCATAATACGGACAGAATATAATTCATCAACAGGGTGTCGTAGATTTCAGCATAAGTGAAAAGGGTGATCTTTATTAAATTAATTCAGGTCTTGTTAGGCTGAGAACAGGTGGTGAAAACGCGCTCATACATTCTTGGCTGTGATAAAAATCCCTTTAAGGCAACCATTATTAATTTATGCCACACTCCAGCACACTATTGTACTACATCCAAAGTAATTAGTCTGATGGCAGCTGATGTGAACGGAGGATTAATATCCTGAAAGGCTCATCTGAAGCATATCCAATGGGTTGCCGACAAAAGGGAGCAAGATACCAAGTGGGGTAGATTCTCCTTTTTACCCACTGTTGACGTTTCACAGAAACGCGAGGCTGCACACAGGAGCAGATTATAGAAGAATGTGTACCTGCTGTGGAGACCACTGTACATCTTTGTATGCGCTAATGCCTCTCCAAATGGTGTCGCCACTCATAGCTGGTATCAGCTTTCTCAGAGGGACAAATGGAAGCAGACAGTTTGCCTGCAGAGAGAAGTTCCTAGAGTCTTTGTGGAGAGTCTGTTAATAAACAACCAATAAAAAAAGATATTAGACACCACTACTGTTTCTGAAAGTACAAATTAATCTGATTCATTCACCATTTAAGACTGAGCATTGAGATTGAAACTTTAAAATGTGACATGCAGTATGTGACATGAAGTCCTCAGCAAACTAAGAAAGGAGAAGACGGTGAGAAGTGATGCTCTAAGGCGACATAGGAGCATCACCTCCTGCATTGCATTGAATAACATGGCTCTGTGTCCAGGCTTGAGCTCAGTTTGCAGCCTTCTCCAGCACCGACAGTGGGCATCCTCACTGAAATCAGTCCACCGAAGGTCTTGGAGTGCAGCAGGGAAGAGACCGGAGAGTAACGGCTTCAGGCTGCACAGGTTTTCCACAGAAAGCTGGCAGGAAGAGAGGGACACGGTGCTGAGAGTGCAAATGGCTGACAGTCAGTGCAAATGTTCTGGACATGATTACTTACATTGCCATCTTTTGTGATCTTGGATAAAATCTGAAATGCCTGAGGAGAGGATTGAAAAAACGTGTTATGCAACAAAAGAGTTGACTTTCAAAGAAAATTCACGCATTTTAAACGCTAATGGTATTACAACTTATACACATCATGTCACATAAAACTATGAACTTCAGTGTAGTACTGTATGCATAATTGTCATCATTTCTTTATTAATAAAAACCTCTCACTGCAATTATAGATGTAAGTCTTTTGGGTACGACCTTGTCAGATAAACGTCAAATTACGGTTACAGAAAAAATGAAAATTATTCAAAAAATATATTTTAAATTTAACTTTTCAATCAAAATCAGTATTCGATTTTTGTGGAAAAGCAACATGCATCTTTGTTCCACACAAGATCTTTGGGAAAAGAAACGAAAGGCTTTTGAAAACCTTTTTTGTGAGATATTCTGCTCATTATTACACACCCACTGGGCTGAAATAGACAAGAAAGCCACAAAAGCAAAGCAGAATAATGAGAAACTAAGAGTGTGAAGAAGCACTCCCTCCCCGCTGACCTGCGCTGGTGAAAATGTGTGAAAACCCGGCTGTGACAGGATTTCCAGCAGTTGTTGTGAGGTGAGTGACAGCAGGAAGGAGGCTCCTAACTGGGGCAGCAAACCGCTGAGTGCAGACAGCTCTGAAGAAGTCACGCTGCTGATGTTCAGCTTGCTTGATACTGCTGGGATCAACCAGGATGACAGCTGTAGTGTCCATGAAACATGGTTAAGCAGAGTCAGTCAAGCAACTTATAACAGCACATAAAAAAACTCTAGTTTATGCTGCAAGTGGTTCAAGTAGTGTGCAACTCACCCTGCCGCTGGAACTGATGAGCCCCTTGGAAATGCACTGAGACAGCTGCTGCCAGAGAGCAGAGGACACAGCTGGGTCCTGGAGATATAAACCCAGTTCTGCAGGATCCAAGTAGCACGCGAGAACTCCTAATCTGGAAAAGTACTTTATTCTTTACCTTGCTTTTCTTCAAATCAAAGGTAAGTTCAAACAAGTCTTGTAAATATGAGTTTCCAAAGGATTAATCTTTACCACCAGTTAAAGATTTTAACCGGTGGTGCCACTAAAAACGGGCAGCCCAGTTATGATGAAATTTACCCAAAAACTGCTTGTAATTACAACATAGTTACAAGTCCTTTAGTGACCCAAACATAAATAAACATAAAGAATCTCAGTCCCACCTCAGCAGGTCATCACCAGTCAGGTTCTTTCTCTTACTAAAAATTGTCCGTAGCACATGGCGGCCCCGCACGCCGTCCAGACTGCTGTTGCCTATCAACTCCACCAGAGGAGACAGCTGAGGAGAGAATCAATGAAATGTCGAAACTAATTAAAACAAGATTTACTAAAAATAACAAAGTAAACAAAGACACAGAATATAAATTCAGTAAATTCATAACTCATCAGGCTTAATTATTATTGCAGATGTTTTGTTTTTCTTAAAACAACATAGAAGACTTTCCAGCTCCATATTTAGTTTCTCCTTATTCAGCACTGCAGTGACCTGAGGTGCTTTTATTTAATCTCTGACCTGTTGAGATGTCAGCTGCTGAAAATGATGGACAGGTAGGTAAGGCAGAAGTGGGAGGATGGAGCTGAGGAAGTACGGAGGCCATGTGGGCACGTCGCCCACCATGTTCGACTGCAGCAGTCGTTTCACAAAAGCCTTCTTCTGCAACGACTTCATCTCTGAACTGTGGTCACGAATAGCTGTCAGCCTGAGGAGCAGCAACAGAAAGATCGTTGGAGGAGAGTTATCTTTAAATTAAACATTAAATACTCTACCGGTGACTCACACGCTGTCGTTCACGATCAAGGAGGCTGGGAAGTTCATTATGTCAGAAACAGACATGAAGGGGATGAACTGAGAGAGGTCAACAAAGAGCTCTGGGGTCACTCTGGGGAACTTGTGGATGAAAGCCGCTGTCATTGTTTCCATGGCCTGCAACTCTTGTTGAGAGGCCTGAAATAGAAAATTAAACAAGATGAGAGAAGACACAGAGCTATTTCATTTAAATAGCTCTGAAATAACCACAAAAAAGTACAAAACATTATGAAATAGGTAATGCATTCTGTCTTTGCTTTGCTCATGAGAACCAACAGAAACATTAAGGGTGTTTTCACACGTAATACTAAGATAGACCCGGATTGATTGGGACCAAAATTGTAACATTTGTAAAATTTTTAGCTGCTGCAATTCACTGTCAAATGATCCAAACTCATTGAAAAAACTGTTCTTCACCTTGTCTGTGGTGGAGCGGCACCAAAAACAAAAACCTCCAAAGACATTGAGCGAACTTCCTTCTTCACAAAATGTAAACAAAAATGGAGTGGCGTCAGATTTCAGTAGCTGTGGGATTTCTCTTTTGTCTGGTAAAATATCACTCATTTCTCCTACTAATGTTTGTTTTGGTTGTGTTTACCCAGAATGCCCTGTCCTATATTCCATTTCCTGCTTTTGGATCGATTTCTGGTCCATTTGCATTCACATATGCATTAAAACCGCGCCAGAGTACACTTTATCTGAACCGAGACCAATGGTCTTAGGCGGACTAGCGTTCACTTTCTTGATCCGCATTGATTGGGCATTCACACCTCCCCAACCGAACCGGATATTCTAGGCAAACAAACTGTAGTTTGATTAATGTGGACTAAGCAGGCATGGTGGAAATTCACCCTAAGAACTATGAACAAGCTTGCGGAGTTAACCTGGCTGGTTTCAACTTGCAGCTGCTCCCAACTTTGATGCATGTGTGAGATAAATCTCTTCACAGCCTCTTTTTCTGCAGACATCACCAGAGAACGAATGCTGTCTTTTGGCATCTGGAGATACTCCTAGTGAAATAAAACGTCAAAACGTCAAGTGAGACAATCAGTTCTGCAAAATGCAACTATAGCTGCGAAAACACAGTACCTGCAACAGAACCCTGAGAGCGGACGAGTTTCCATTTTGCTGGATGAGGTCCCAGAGGACGGGCTGAAGTCACAGCAGAACCAGGTTACTGACTTGTTGTTAGTGTAGGAGACAGAAAGAGAATAGAACACGTGCATCTTACACTGAAGCAGCTCAGCAGGTCCTCCTTCACGGTGGCGTTCTGCTCTCTGCGCAGGAAGACACCCACGGTGTGAAGGACGCTCATGGAGGCCTCAGGTTGCAAGCTGGCCCAGGAAGTGTTGTCAAAGAGACTGGACAGAAGGATGGCCTGGCCCAGACCCTGTCTTGCCTCTTGTTCCCCTTCGTCCAGCCCCGAGGACAGACCTACCACAAAGTCCAAGACACGTAGCACGTAGCCCAGCACCACCAGAAACCCCTCTCGCTCGCCAACGTCCATCTCACACACACTCAGCTTGTGTATGAGGTCGATCAGCATTGGGGCCGGCTCCACGCACAGCTGGGAGGTGTCAAACTCATATCGTGCTGGAAGCATGTCAAAAATCCTTTGCAGAAGGCACTTACTGCTTTCCTGCTGAGCCCGCAGATCTGAACAAACATCTACAAACTGTGGTATCAGTCCTACCAGCTGCTTGTAGAGAGTAGCATTTAAACACATATGTTCTCTCAGTCCCTGAGTCTGTCCACACAACTCCAGCAGGGTGAAGTTGGTGAAATTTTCCACAGTCCACTCCCTGTACTGACAGGGCTCCCTGAATGTGTCGTCAAAGGTGAAGTTGTCAATCTTGGAGCAGTATGCTGCAGCCCAGCTGCCTTCTGGCAGGGACTGCTGGGAACCAGGGGAGTCTCTGCCACACAGAGCTGAGATCAGTACCGAGTTATTAGGAAGGAAGCAGTTTCTGAAAGCTTCGGCATTGAGCGACCTGCTGCCCAGCTGAGCCAGACAGTTCTCACTGAGTTCTGGATTCACTGCTGCATCTCTTGACAGCTGCACACAAAGGTCATCGATGCTTGTGTGGTTAAAGAAATGATAGTCCTGTAGTGCTGCAGCCTGCACACACAAGCATGGAGATTAGTGAACAATTGCAGTGCATACAATCACATTAGACCTCACTGTTTACACGCATCTATTCACTACCACCATAGTGTTTGAAAATCCATGACTTTAACACTGGTCAAATAACACTTTTAAGTCATAGAGATGATGTCATTATTGGCTGGCAGTGCTGGTACTTTTTGATCTCTGTGCAGCATTTGAAACTGTTGACAGTGATATTCTACTTAAGCGACTGGAGAGCTGCGTCAAACTCCCTGGAACCGTACTTCACTGGTTAGAGTCTTACCTAATGAAAAGGGGCTTCGTTGTATCAATACATAACTTTTCAAAAATCACATGTGGGGTACCTCAAAGTTCCATCTTGGGACCCTTTTTTTTAATATCTACACAGCTCAAATTATAACAAGTAATTAGATTAGTTACCATACCATACCCAGATGATACACAGCTCTGCTTTATGATGTCACCAAGTGACTATAAACACATTCAAGCGCTGAGTAGATGCATAGATTAAATCAACATATCGATGTGCCATTACTTTCTCCAGCTGAAACAAAACTGAAGTAATTATTTTTGCACCCAAAGAGAAACAATCAATAGTCAGCATCCAGCTTCACATTCAGAGACACATAAAGACAATCTATTTCCTCAAAATTCAAAGAGATTATAGATTATTGATAAAACTTTTACATTTGATCAGCTCATTGAACTTCCTCATTAAGAAGCAGTATTTTTCAGGTTATTTCTATATCAAGGGTTGTTTCAGTCTTATCACGAGGGAATAGTTCTTAATGGATTAAATAGAAGTGTAATACTCTATTACATGTTATTCATTTTATTGTAAATCCAACCTTCCATTATAATATGTATATTATTATGGGATTTGACAACATAAACAAGTAGTAAATCATCATTCCTTGCACATATAAAAGAAGCTCTTTCATTAGAAGAATTAATCTTATAGACTGATTATTCTACAGATATTAAACTAACCAATTAGTAGATAATGATAAATTCTGTACACATTAATATATTTTAATGTGATTATCAATTTTACACATTTCTCAGGTGGAGTTTAATTTTAAACCTGCACAGTTTCCCTGAGGAAGGTTTGTGCCAACTTTCAAACTCTCAAACAAATTTTTTCACTCGTTAAAAATGTACTCTTTACCTGCTGTGCTTTCTGCAGCCAGAAAGAAGAGTTGGCACACACCGTGTTGTTGAATTCATGGGCAAAGAACTCAGTGCAGACATGGACCCAAAAGAAGTCCTCCTCAGCAGCAGACAGGTACCAGGCTGCATCCGAGCAAGTAGCGTGCATATCGAGTCCTAAATGAGTCGCAGCAGGATTACCCGACCCGTTCTCGCCTTCAAACAGTTTGCAGTAGAGGAAGACGGTGAAGTTCGAGACACCTGTCAAGCCTGGGATGGAGTCATTACACGCTGCCTCCAGAATTTCTGTGGAGGTGAAGAACTCCATCTGTTTCTGCTTCCTGTTACTCTCTGTGAACTGTCTGGGACCTGCAGCTGAGGGTTTACGACTTTGTGTCTGTTTGAAGGGTTTCTGTGAAGATGGAGTCTTTTTTGAAGATGATTGAGCTGGCGGTGGAGGTGACTGTAATTTCCCTTCTTGGGTGGAGGGGCAGGACAGAAACGGGAGTGAGCTTGGGAGACCCTGAGAGCTGGCGCCCAAAGCCTGAGCGTTCCACATCACATTATGTCTTATCCCCCTGCAAAGCCATGGAAACAATTATTTGAGTATGCACATGTCTTTGCAAAGAAAACTTAAAAAAAACTGCCCCTCAACAATAAAATATACTTACCACAGGATCAGCTGCCTTAAGTTTCCTTAAGAAAGAAAAATCAGAGGCAAATATTTGAAAATCGAAGTGAATGAATGGCAGAAAAAGCATCTGAAGCCCCCTGCAGTGAACAACTATGAGTGATGCAACAGCTCAGCTCAGCTAACAATGCCCAAGATATAATGTTACTGACATCAATGGAGGGATAAAGAGCCAACAACAGAAGCTTTCACTGGACTGAATGATTATAAAGATTTTAAAGCAGTGTCAGTCACTGTCACATGAAACATGAGCCAGACTGATTAAGCTCTTAAAAAGGATTTCAATGCTTAATTCAGCACAGTGCACAATTTATTGGCAACCCTAGGTTAAGATTTTTAGAGAAAACCAAAACATAATCTCACAAAAAATAAATACATTTAAATAAATAAATAAACAATTATTGCATTTACTCATATTTTCAACTTATGAGTATATGTTGATATTTATTCATGCTTCTATTAATCGATCAATGGATGAACTAAAACCTTATTAGTCCCAAACATACTGTCAGTTTATAGGTATACCTAAACATCATTTATTAAAAGAGTTTATTTTTCATCTTGATAGATCACAATTCTCATCATAATAATTGTACCCTAATGATAAACTACACAGTAGTCGCTAATTGTTCTAATGGGTGTCCCCAAGAAGTCTTCAGCAACATTTATTTTAGTTTGTGATCAATAATTGTGGCACCAATTATTAGCAAAAATAAAATGATTATTTCATTATGTGGGTGGGGTTTTTTGTGGTTATTCTCAGAAGCCTCCAAATGTTTGGCAATAATCCACAACAGAAACATTTGCTCTATGAACTTTGAACAACCAATTGCTTTATTTCTTTTATTAATCATGAAATATTTTCTGAATGAGATTCTGTGACTGACTGTTTGAATGTTTTGTGTCAACCCTAACATGTCTGGCAGCTGGGTAGATAATCATCTCATCTCTCATACTCACCCACAGAGCAGCGGCCCTGAAAGTTGGGCTGCGGCACTTCCACCAGGCTGCTCACATCATCCAGTATCGCCATGGTAACTCGCGACACTTTCTCCCTCAGGCTGCCGTAGACAGAACTGCCCACCCTGTGCAGAAGGCCTCGTCTCAGTCCATCCAAACTCTGCACGAGAGCGAGGTTTTTCTGAGCCTGCTGCCCGCCTCGATCCCCGCCACCTGAACGAGACAAAGCCTGCAGCAGGAAGCTCTGCACCGAGTCCAACTCGTCCTCTATGCTCATCATGTTTTCTGCAGATGCATTTGCTGAAAACCCGTTCTGCCTCAACATGGCCTCAGGGGGCAAACTGAAGGGTTTAAAGCGTCCAAATGCGCTGGGGCCCTTGCCGTGTCCTGCAGGTTCCCCTGCTGGGTGCAAACTGACCACTGGCTTCCAGCTGCGTGTTTCCAGGAACTGTAGCAGCTGCTGAAGCCAGCTAACACTAAAGGCGCAATCGCTACGACCCTTTAGAGCACAGATGAAGCCCTGAAGGCCTGCGCTGGCCTGGCCGTAAGTCCCGCTGATTACAGCCTGCAGTGTCGCCTCCAGCACAGCGCTCACCGTCCTCCAGTTCTGAGATAAGAAAGCCAAGATTGGTCTATGGGGCTGACGCTCGGACAGAGTGATGAGACTCTGCAGGAGCCCCAGCAGCCAGTCCCAGTGCTGACTTCCTCTCAGGGACAAAAACCAGTCCTGCACTTTAATGCTGGGTCTGGGTGGTACACGGCCGTTCCACTGGTTCAGGGCTGCATTGCCTTCAGACTGGAGAAAGAAATGCAGCACCTTCTCCCAGAGCTGGTCTTCATCTTGCTCTGCGGGTACGTCCTCCAGCTCAGCACCCATCTCTTGCAGATACAGAGAAATGTTATACAGGAATCCAGAGAGACGGCGTCTGTCTATTGGCTTGTTTAATGAAGGCAGGTTCTTACTGGGAAAAATTGTTTTTAAACCCCCCATAATGCTTCTAACCCAAGAGGGCAAAGACTGGCCCTTGTTTGTGTCAGGTGCTGGTCTCACACCCGCGTCTTTACTCCATTTTGAGACGATCTCCTTCAGGAGAGCATCTCTGTGGTCCACTTTTTCACCTCCTAAAACAGCAAAAAAAAAAAAAAAAAAAAAAGTGAGAGACAGCTTGAGTTAGCCTTGAAAAACACACAGACCCAAAAAGCTACCAGCATGGTAATCACAATGGTATCTTACTCACCTGTCCTCTGTCCAACCAAAACAGCACAAACTATGATGGCTGTGAATTTAAAAGCGGCCATTCCTGACCCTTTCTTCACCATCGTCATCTCATGCCAGCACGTGCAGCACAAAACCGGTGTCACATTTTTCTTTTAAGGGTTTTCTTCCCTGTAGATTTTACAAAAACTCTGTTTAACTTTCATGGAGTTTTATCTTTTATATATGAAGCAATAGGAATAAACATTATAGCAGTCAGAAGTTATTAAAGCGTAATGACTGGCTTGCATTGCACCTTACGACTTACACTGCAGGCTTCCAGGTCTCCATAGTGTGATTAAACCAGACAAACTACAGTCTATTAGAGTCAAAAACTTTGAATATCTAAAGTTTATTCATGTGTTTAGCATAAAAGCTAAATAAATTTCAAATGCATGCAATTATTTTCTATTAATATGTAAAGAAAGTAAGCAAATAAAGAAAGATTTTTAACTTACCAGTGGTTATAATCCATTTTTTGCTTTAGGTGTCTTCCAGCATCTTTTTAAACTTATTGTATCCATTACACGGTGCGCTGCCCTCCTTCTGAGTGGGTCTCTATTTCACTACCGCTGTGACTTTCTCTACCTTTCACTCTCTTTCTGGCACCCCTCCCACCACTGACCATGACTACTCTGCTATTTTAGATGTATGAGATGCATGACTGCTTAGTTCCTAAGGTTTACGTCTATTTTAAGCTTCAAATGTGGGATTTATTCCACCGTTTTGTGTCGATTCTAACATTTTACAGGCTAAAGTTTTGCACACATAACCACTGTTTTTTTTAGCTCATCAGTATTCTGATGTATTATGATGTTACAGGAAGGTCACAGCTCTCAGCTATGTGTGTTAACAAGGTGAAAATCTGGATCATATTAATCACACCCAGGATATCTATCCTGTTCTCGAACCGTCCAGTGTCTCCCGCCGACTGATCCCCCATTGAGCTGGGACTCATCTGGTGACACTGGGTTTGTTGGGGGTGTAGTCTTACCGAAGGGGCCAGGTCAGCAGGACTGTGCAGCCTGTCACTGTTTTAGACTCTTCTATACCTCAGTCGGGCAAACGTACAATTGGGCCTTGTGCAGGGGCACAAGAGCAGTCAAAGCACTGTCTGCGGGCTCTGAAACACAAGAGGGCCGAGTGAAAGAACCAGCCCCTCCCTCCGCCTGCTTCAGCTCTGTGATACTGAGGCCTGTGCAGGGACAATAACTTCCTCCTATATTATTGATGCCACAGGGAACAGCAATCACTCAGTGGAGCAGGGCTCGATTCACCACGGGAATAGTCAATGAGAAACTGGATCCGCCCCATACCTTCCTCCTCTCTCTGTTGCAAACTCGGCCACGGCTGGTGAAAATGCTGCTGTTGTTGAGATTTTTTTAATTCATGGTTTGAGGCAAACCTTTGGTCTAGATTATAAGTAGAAGGGGAACAAAGCCATGAAAGCCGTGCATTTTATATCAGAAAGCAAGAAATTCTCTCTGTCAAACAAGTTGTCATGCATTTTTTTAATTTTCTTTTGCGCAGTGACGTGAAAGAGAATTTTACAGGTTTTAATCACACAAAGATAATCTGAATAAACACACAAAGCAGTTTTTTAATTTTGATTTAATTTATTAAAGGAAAATAAATCTTTCCAAATAGCTCTTACCATTAATGAAGAAGTAATTATTCCCCAAATGTAATAACTGGTTGTATCACCCTTGGCAACAGCAACTGCTATTAAGCCATTAGTTAATGGATCTTTTTCTCTGTATGCTGTCAGTCTTGGTCAGGTCTCTTTTGTAAAATAGATATTTTGATCTCAATGAGACAAATCTGGTTAAATGAAGGTTATTATTATTAATCTTTTCATCACCATGGAGGAATTTTCACCACTCTTCTTTAATCCAGCCACACTGGAATGTGCCTGGATTCTTCAGGTCATTGCACTACATTTCTATCAGATTTAAGCCAGGACTTTGACTGGGCCACTCCAAAACCTTCATTTTGCTTCTTTAAGGATTCAGAAAATAAATCTAGTGTGTTTTGGTTGCTTGTACTGCTGCATGACTCAGCTGTGCTTGAGCTTAAGGTCAGAAATGGCTACTCCTTTGTCCATCAGTTATGATAAGTCTTCTGGGCCCCAGAGCAGCAAAGTATCTAGAACATCACAATATTTTTATCTCTCAATATCATATCCTGTTTCTAAATGCTGTGCTAGTTTTAAGTCAAATAAAATACTGTGCACCTTTTCCAAAATGTTCCACTTTTATCTAGCAAATTCACAGAACACTTTTTGTAAAAGTCTTGTTGATCATAAAGGTGTCTTTTTGGTAAACGAGAGCCAGCACCAGTTTTCACCCTGCAGGTCTCCCATGGATGCCATTTATGTCGGGTCTCTTTTTTATTGTTGAATTATGAACACTGACCTTAGCTGAGATTAATTGGGTCTGCAGTGCTCTAGATGTTGCTCTGGGTGCTTCCTGACCTCCAGGATGAGTCTGATATTTGAATTTGTTTGATGATCTGAAACATTTAAGTGTGACAAAAAAACAAAAAGAGAAGAAATCTGTAAGATGGCAAACACAAAAACTCTATAGTTAGTTGCTGATTTTTGTGTTATTTGTTAGAATTAATTATTATATCACAGATTGTTTTTCATATTTTAGACAGACATGAAGATCTCTTCCAATTTGCTTTCATTTTAATGAGGTTAAGACACTTGATCCCATTATAATGATTTGAGTAGTTAATTAAAGCAGCGCAGCAGCAGGTCAGAGATTTGTCAGACAACAAAATCTGAAGAGAGTTTCTCTGTACCATTATATTTGATCAAACTCACATACATCAAATTTATGGAGTGTGGGTTTAAAAAAAACCGAACTTTTGCAAATAAACAGCTTTATTATATCAGCTCTAAAATTCTTACAGTCACCGGTACACAGCAGAACAAAACAAATTCATCTCCACAAATTACTTAGTAAAATTAAGTATTACAAAAGCTAAATAAAAACAAATTTTATACTGTTACTTAACACATACAAACAATTCTGCATTACTTCTTTTCTAGCATTTATCTTAGAGCAGCCTTTTAGATGCACCATGACAAATTCACAGTCATATTCAATAAATTAGAGCATGATAACATTTAAATAGGTACTTTTCAGTAAGTCCATAATTTTTTATCATATATATACACATATACAGTATGTTTATATATATTTAATTGTAGTAATCTAATCTTGGATGCCATTTCATCAGTTGTGAGCAGAAAATCATCACAATTGACAGAAATAAAAGCTTAAAATCATTAGTATGTGTGTAAATAACGTATAATGTGTGTCAGTGAGTTGAGTTGCAGAAAAAAAATTTAGGTAAAGACAAAAATATAGCAGGAGCAAATAGCAAAAAGCCCATTTCATTTCACTAAAATCACCTAAAAATCTTTGACTTTATAAATAATATTTAATTATAAACCCAGCTTACTTACCTAGGAGTTTATATTGTACATAACTAAACATTTAGGAGAGTAAAATCCAACTACTAAATAAGATTTTGTCTATTATGTGACTCCAATCCGTTTACATCCTTAGATTACACAGATTAAATGCCATCAAAATCAGTTTATGCTTCATAGCCGCTATTATTGATTGGTTTTAGTCAACCTTACCTTAAGCCAAATCTTAATAAACATGCACCCTTTTCATCATAAAGCAACTTATTGTAAACACCTAGCAAGATTTGTTTTTTATTTATTTCACCAAAAAAACTACAGCAGGGTAGATTTTTGGTCACAGAGCTGTTTTAAGGGGTCAATATGAGGTTGTATGTTTGGCTTTGAATTCCTTCTGATAAGGTGATTTCCTGCCCTAAATCAGTATTTAGTTTTGTCAAAGAGTAACTAAAAATAAAAATTCAACCAAGAATAAAAGAATGAACAAATTTAAGATCTGACCAGATATAATCTAGCAACTTGTGTGGGAAATTAAGGGCTCTCCAAGATCTTTTTTAAGTCGCGATGACGCCCTCCGCCCTCTCCAGCGCGGCAATGTGAGCCTGAAAGAGACACATTTATCTCCCATGAATATGAGTCAAAAACTCACATGATCCTGTTTGTAAGACACTGATGCAAATCAAACCAAAAGTTTCATGCAACAGAGTGATCAAATGCAAGACTCTCATTTTCTCAAGTAAACATACGACTGACCGTTGATATCAGATATCTTTTATGCTTTAGGTTCTTGATAGAAGAATTTCTGATCTCCAGTTCTTTCTGCAAGCAAATGTGTTTTTGTTATGCTTTTGAAAACATTCTCATAGAACTTACAAGAGTAGCCACCAAAGGTGTGAGCTTACGACATTACCTCGATTTTGTGAGTGATTTCAGTGACAGCGGTTTGGTCCACGTTAGGGGCTGAGATCACGGCGTGCAGCTGAGCGTGGATCTTCTCCACATGGTCATTGAGAGCCGTCAGCTCATCCTCCAGAGGCCTGAGAGACAGATCAGCTTGTATCTGCGCAATATCAATTGTCTTAGGAACAGATGATTGCAGTTCCTCCACCTCAATCTGAAGCTACACAAAGATTAAAAACAACTTCAGTCAGTTGAATGCTTCTTACACTCTAGCCATCAAAATCTTAAAAAAGCTTTTACCTTCTTGAATTGCTCTTCCAAGTCTTCAAACTCTGTCTTCTTCTCTTTCAGGATCTTTTTTTGAGGATTTGTTAAATTACTCTGTGAAACACATTGTAGCAAATTATATTTCAAAAAAGACAGTAAAAAAAAAAAACACATAACAGCAACCAGTTACAAAAAGAGTCATCAACACAACCTCTGACTGTGAGAAGGATTTTGATCTCCTTTCAAGACGGATATATTCATTCTCGGTTTTTGCAACACGCTTTGCAAATTCTTTATTTTCTTTCAAAAGAGCAAAAAATTCCTCTTTCATGTTCTTCAGCTCCAAGACCTTTTTATCTCCGCATTCCTGTGATGACAAAAAAAAACTTATGGGAGTTAATTACCACACTGAGGCACACATCAAAATTAAAGCTGCAGCAACTCAGAAATCTAAAAATAATCATTCATTAGTAAAAAGTATGTGCGTGTAAAATTGCATTTTTTTGTATTCAATTGTTGTTGAATAACAAAATTATATTAAATCAAAACAAAAAATTTATTTTAATCAGTCAATTGAAGTTGCATCAGAAATCAGTCTAATAGCTATTGGATTTACGGGCTTACCTTAAGAGCTGTGATCTCTTTTCCTGTATCTTTGCTCAGCAAACTAATAAGATCTTTTGCTTCGTTTATGCATCTGTCAATGTCTTCATTAAGATTGCCAAAGTGGCTCTTCCAGAGCAGCTCTCGCTCACATGTCACACTTTTCATTATGTAGTCATGTTCCTTTTCCAGCTCTTGTATCTCTGTCTTATTTCTGATCGCAGTTTCTGAGTGAACAGGAACCAAAGATGTAGCTCATTATATTGCTGACACTATGAAATGCAAAACTGTATAGTAAATTAGTTGCTCGCCTCTCAGAAGTCTCTCCCACTTCTCCTTAGCTGCAGTCATTTCTTCTTCATGTTTCTGTTTGAAGAAAAAGAAAACACTTAAGTGCGGGTCAGAAATGTCGAGGTGTTTTAATGTCATTCTGTACAGGACGAACCAGCAGAAGCTCTTTGAAAACGTCTTCACAGCTGGACTCCTGCATCTCAACCAGGATGCCCATCATTTCCTTATACAGATCTGCCTCCAGTTGACTCTGCTCATCCTCCAGCAAATCGGTGGAGGTTACAATATCTGCATCCAGCTCAGTGACTGTGTTATGGTGTTCACACAGGAGGTGCTTCATCTTCTGTTTAAAGACCTGACAGGAAAGATATCAAATGAAGCTATATAACATGGGAAATCTATCCAGTTTTTTCATTCAAAATGCACTGAAATTATATGGGCTAAATGGGGGGTTTTTTCTATGCGATGTCTGAAAGTGGTGACGCCTTTTAGGTGGCTGTGATTCATAACGAAGATTAAGCATTCTTATACTTCAAGCGACAGACTGAAAAAACTCATTTTCAACCAGTTAATTGTGTTCAATCCTAAATGATCATCATAGGGAACAATGTCTCCTATCGTATGTGAAAAAAATATAATAGTAACTACTATTGACTTCCAAACATCCATCCATCCATCCATTTTCTTTACACCCTTGTCCCTAATGGGGTCAAGAGGTGCTGGTGCCTATCTCCAGCTACGTTCCGGGCGAGAGGCGGGGTCACCCTGGACAGGTCGCCAGTCTGTTGCAGGGCAACACAGAAACAGACAGGACAAACAACCATGCACACACACGCTCACACCTAGGGAGAAACTTTAGAGAGACCAATTAACCTGACAGTCATGTTTTTTGGACTGTGAGCAGAAGCCGGAGTACCCAGAGAGAACCCACGCATGCACAGGGAGAACATGCAAACTCCGTGCAGAAAGACCCCGGGCCGGGAATCGAACCCAGAACCTTCTTGCTGCAAGGCAACAGTGCTACTTCCAAACAGTTCTTTGCAAACATAAGATTGCACACAGTACTGTGGATTACACTCAGGTGACTTTTTACCTTGTCAAAATATATGTTTGTCTGAACATAGACCAAAACTAAATTCAGCCCTATTTGTGATAGCGCAGCTGCAGTATTTGAGCATTAAAGTTACCTTAATCCCCACTAGGTGATGTGCCTCATCATCTTCCATGGCCTTCTCCAGGTTTTTAAGCTCAGCCTTAACCTCCGCTAGTTTTCTGTCAGTAACTTCAGAAAAGGACTGAATCTTGTCTCTCTCCAGCTGGAAGTAATTCCTCTCCTCCCTCTCTCTGTCCAGCACCTCACGAAGTCGCACAACATGCTCTTCTATCTGAAAGACAAAATCCAAACACGCTGCCATTATTTTGTAAACAAAGACATAAAGTATGTGAAAAAGTGTGTAAACCCAAAACAAGGATATAGAGGACTGTCTTAACTGGTGTTGAAAAAAGACGGATGTTAACGTTAGTGGGGCTCAAACCTACGCTTTAAAACATTTAAATTATAACCTTACCTGTTCCCTCGATATCTCCTCCTTGGTGAGGCCATTTATTAGAATAGGCGGCTTCGCTTCCGCCTTTTTCTTCTTGGCGTCCTTTTTGGGCGGCTGTCAGATAAAATGAAGTGTAAAATCCAACTTTCCTGAGCTACTTTAAATGGAAACGCCATAATCATTTCTCGCTTATTAGCCTAACACCTAGCATTTTCGGAGAAAGCCGTAGCTGTTATCAACAATTTACAAACAACATTCGGTAATTAATTTAAAACATTTTTAATTTACGGTAAGTAATTCGTAAATTAAAAATCTGATTTAAAAACACTTCACCATAATCCCTTTAGAGTCGATAACGATGACGGAAAGGTGATTTCTGGATTATGTTTTTAAGATAAACAACAGCGGCCAGCAGGTACAACTCCAGTGGGATACACTGAGGTTTCCATAGCAACAACGCCGTGAATGCGGAAGTAACCAGTATTTAAGTACATTTCTGGCTTACGTGCTTTTTTAAGCGAAAAAGTAAGAAGAAACTTTTGCTTTTCTGTGTTTCTTCAATGTAGTGATTAAAGCCACGCTCATGTAGAAACAAGGCGGTTATAAAACTCTTACATTTGTTTTTGCAGACAGTTGCAAAAAAAAGTGCTTTGTGTGTCTCCCAAATTTATGTTCTCTTTTTGCTTCTGCTTCTCCACTTTGTGGGTCCCAAATTTGTATCATGATTTTTCTGTCTGACCCTCTTAAATCTGCAATTTGTGAAAATGTATAGAGTGCCAAATGTACCAACATTTTTATTTTTTAGTTATTAGATATTTAACATGTTTGAAATCGAACTGGTAATAAACACATATATAGATAAATACATATATCCCTAGTTATTTGTGTTAACTCAGCTAAATTAAATGTTTATTACCTAAAACTGTTGACTCATTTTATGTAAAATCATATATAGCTATTTCAACAAGTTTGGGTTTCATAGTTTCTGTGTTACCATAAAATTGAAAAAAAGAATAACATTTGTTAGGTTAACCAGGATATTAAATCTACTGCACAAGTAGACAAGAGTAGTGTTAGCACCTCCCTTTGGCTTTGATGAGTAATGCTGACAGAGTAAAATAAATTCATGATGTACTGTAGCAAACATAAAATAGTGAGATAGAGGTTACACTTTTTAATTGTGAAGAGGCATTTGTTTAGGTTTCATTTCCAACCAAAGTAAATAAATGTCACATTTTTGATATAGTCATTTATTGAGTTATGGCATTTTCTGACTCCATAATTTTAAAGTCTATGAACATACCGTTCCCAGCAGAGTGACACTCCCATCAGTTACAGTTTTGATGGTAATAGACAGAATAAAGCTTGTACTGTTTAAGGAGTTCCAAAGTTTATGTTGCTTGTCACTATAAACCAGCAGAAACACAGATGATGTAAAGGTTGAGACCATCAGAGGTCTGATGCTTCTGCAGTATAATTCACACTGCAGAAAACAGTTTCAGTGCAAGCTTTTAAAACTGAATTAAGACAGTTTCTGTATTATAGTTCAAACTTTATTTGCTGACAAAAAATATTGAAACCAAACATACATCATAAAACATTGCTCATAAAGAAATGTAGGCATTGATACCAAAAAACAGCACAATAGGATATCAACCAGGTAACTCTCATCCTGATTACAGTGACCTTTACGCCTTAGATGGGGATGTAGACAGCTGGACGATTGGAGGGAACACTGAGACAGAAGCAAACATAATTAATGCAAATAACAATATGCAAGAAATACAAACATAAACAAAAACTACAGGACACTTACCTTTTGAGCAAATGAACTGGGTGAACAGATCTGCATCCATTACTTCTAACAAAAAGAAACGGCATGTTAAATTTATATGAAGTCAACTAGGCAAACTTTAATTAATATATCTTCAATAACAGCAAGTCCAACCTTTGGATGAATCTATGTGATTCTGTAGTTCTTTTGAAATGTTTTGACCTAAGAATAAAACATTTACACATTACTAAAGGGAAGCACAATTCCATAGTTGGAGGAAAATGATATCAATATATTTTAACATACAAAATCTACAGCAGGTGACATTTTCATGAATTCAGTCACCTTCACGTTGATAGCCCTAAATAAATCCTAGGACAAATAATTGTCTTCATAAGTCAGGGAAGTAGGAAATTAAGTTCACATGTGTGAAATGAAATCCCAGTATAAATCTAGGTGGCCTGTGAAGATGTCACAGGTTTGTTAGAAAAAACACAACATATTATTTCACTAGAAATATATATTCATAATTAAAAACAGAATATACTATGTAGCAACTCCAAGAATACCCGAGACATTCCCATTCACCTCAGCTAAGAGGCTTGTAGATAAGAGCATTAATTGGAGAAATAGTCAAGAAGCTTATGACAACTCTGGGGGAGCTGCAGCGATAAACAGCTCAGATGGGAGAATCTGTTGAACAGACAACTTCACAGAAAGCCCCATTTCAAAGGGAGACTGATGGAGATAAAAACAACACAGCCCTTAAATAAAACCTAAAGACTCCAAAAAACTTGATGCTGAGACCGAAGCTTACCTTCCAGAAGGATGAGGAAATTCATAGGACTAATTGGCATAGTCAAAGTTCCAATCTAAATCCATTTGGCAATCTTAAAAACTCAGTCCTAACATGCAAGAAAACTTACATTGTAATCGCATTTAAAGGTTGTTGTATTAAGTATGGATTTAAGAGGGGGATGAAGTGAAAAAAACTTATTTTATACTTTTATTTGTACAACAATTGAAACTTAATTTCCTTCCACTTCAAAACTATGAGCTACTTTATGTTCATCCATTACAATAGATACCAATGAAATACGGCAACGTTTAAATTTGGACTGACTAAATGAAAAGTTTCAAGGTGAATGAATACATTAGATACTCACATGCAGACTCTTCTGTCTTGTTGGGGCTAGCGTTTATAAAAGAGGATTCTTGAAGCTGCTGCATGTCCTGCTCAGCTCCCCATTCAGATTTAGCACTTTTTGTGATAAAAGCTGATGCCTCACAGAGTCCATCATTGTTTTCTTTATTTTCTGACGTAGATATTGCTGACTTGGCAAACTGCAAAATTTCTTCAAGCGGTGGGACTGGAAGTACAACGAGAGCAGAGCTGACAGTTCTCTTGTTAAGAAGGACAACATCTATAGGCCCTCTGATGCTTTTCAGATAGATCTGATACTTTGCCGGGCAGTTTGGGACCTGCAGGAAGATACAGCCATTATCTCATCTGAATGAAAGGCATCAAGGACAGAGGAAGCAATAAGGATTCCTAATGAAGCAGAACTTACAGCTTTGGGAATGGGAACATCTAGCTGGGTGCCTGGTGGTGCTTGCACTGCTAAAATAATATGACCTGGAGGGAAATTATATAATTATGATAACTTTTATGCAATTTAAAGCAAAAAAGAAAGTTTCTTTTTGCCCCTTGAGCTGCTATATTCTTCCAGCTAACTGGTGCATCAGCTAAACATCAACTCATTCTGTTTAGATTACAATAAAACTTCAATTACCCAGAACTCATAATTACATTATCAAACATTTGAGTACTTTTATGTCAAAATCAGCTGAGCTTTTTAATTATTTAATCACTGCCTTTGAATTTTTGAAGCCTTGCAGGTTGAATCTAAGCCAAACCAAATCCTCCGGATTCACAGCAACTTTCTCTTCCTCTGACTTAAACTTGAAGGACACTTCAGTCAGAGGCTGACTTTTTAACCCTCATGCAACTTTAATGGTTTTGAACCTTACTTGGCTCATGCTGCTATAACAATGTTCTTCAGTCTAAAAAAATATTCCCCTTGATTTTCTTGTTAGCCTCCTCAGTGTCGTCCTGTGAGAGCAGGTTTTGGTCGGATGCTATATGTGCATTTTCATTATTATGTGATGTTGCATTAGTTGGTGGGAGCTTTAGATGACACCCTGAGTTGATATGCCCTTGAACTGTCATACATCAAACACATACTATGGACAGGATGTGCTTGGCTTTTTTCCAAGCAGTAAAAGTTTAATGGCCTTGGTCGATTGTTGCAGAGAATCTGGATAAAAAGTGATATTTGACTAGGCTCAATAGAGTGAAATCTTTAAAATATTTCACCAGAGCAATATAGGCCAGGTAACTATAGCGGCATAGGATAAAGTAGAATTCCCCCAACTGTATTTTTTCCCCCATATAATCCTTGATTATAATGTGCAAAGAGTTTTAAAACAAAGTCTGATGTTCTCTCATACACAACTTCAAGTTACTATCATGTACTGTAAAAAACTAATTACCCTTTAACCCCTTTAAAACAAATCAGCCATAAAAAAAACAGCCTCACCACTGAAGGAGTTGCAGATATCTTCATTGGTCACATAGGTCAGAGTTGATTTGAGTTAAGAAATATTGATAAGCGATATAGTTCAGCATCAATGTGATACACATGATTAGTTTGAATCTGATCACTGCAGTGCCAAAAGAAATTAAGAAACATATTGTAAACCAACATGTTTATATATAAACTGCTACAAAAAGGATATTTTTTCCATTCTTCTGTTTGGCTCCTGATGACGTCTTGAACCAACATCCTCTGCTGGTCCAGTATAGATTCCTTCCACTTCAAGTCCTTCAGCTCAGAGTTCAGGTTCATGAATCTGTTGTCATGAGGTGTCCCTCTTGTAAATCAAAAAGAACGCGTCAAGCTGTTATACAGACTCTGTTTTGCTCTGCAATCCTAATATGAGTTAGTTTTGAGGTAAAAACTTACACCCATTTCACATGGCGCTTGGATATTTTGACAATAAGACCGATGCCCTCCAGCACGTTTGTGATATCGTAGATTCTTCTGATATGTTTCACAGCCAGAACCTTGTATGCCTGAAAGAGTACAACCATCAAAAATATTTTTTTCTAATTACATTAGCAAAAATACTATTTAAATTTTTTCTGAAGATAATTCATGAACCGAAGTTCTTTTACATTTTTTGATTTGATGTAGACTTCTAGAATACTTTATGTGAATTTTTAAAAAATCCAATGTACTTTTATGACAGATACTTTAAATATGGAACCTGGACAAAGAAAGTAAAAGAAAAACAAATCAGATAAGAAAAGCTTGTCAGATTTCTCTACTATTTCAACATTGTGTTTTTGTAGTATAAATTAAAAACAAACAAAATTATGTTAAAGACACCCCAGATGTCATCACTGGGATAAATATTAAGAGATGCAAACATGCAGTCATTTTCAATAAGAATAAAATTATGTGTTCCAATGTGTTGAAAATAATCTTTCTGCAGGTATTTAACATACTTTTCAATAAGCCAATATTTCTGTATTAAAATGTTATTTTACTGGTCTGATGTAATATAATTTTAAATTAGCTGTAAGTGGAAAATTATCATAATAAGAGCAAAATAAAGCCTTAAAAATAATGATATATGTTCCACTTAGTGAATTGTGTTACTGAATAAATAGATTTTTAAATATTTTTCAAATGTGTTGAATATAGCCATGATTACACTTTACCTATTGGGAAAAACTAGTTAAAGAGTGAATAATAGTACAGTTCAAAAAGGTATATGGAGTACTATTGAAAAGATACTATTTCACTAATTCATATTAACATCTGAAACCCATAGAGCATATAGATGTATTACAAAGTGTCACATATTTCAAGTACTTATTCCTGCTTTTACTGATAATCATGGCTTACAGCTAATAGAAACACAAACTTAGGTTTTTGGAAAATCTTGAATATTACATGAGACCAATAAAAGAATTGTCGTACTGAAATATGATGCTACAGCCTACACAATCACGACTTAACAGCTGTGCAACAGTCATTGTCTCCTTCCACAAGGAAGATAAGCTGCAAAAAGTCATTTCTAAATAAGCTGGCTGATCACAAAGTCTTGTACGGAAGCATAAAACTGGAAAGTTGAGTGGAAGGATAGTGGTAGAAAACCCTGTACTAGCAACAGGAACAACTGTAGAATGGAGATAATTGTGAAGAAAAGTCAATTCAAGAGCTTGTGGGGATTCCCAAATTATGGACTGCAGTTGGAATCCTACGGAAGAGTATTAGGGCCACCGGAAGAAAAAAAAAATAATAATTCTGACTTTAAAGTCAGAATTTATTTATTTTTTTTATTTTTTTGCGGTGGCCCTAATCCTCTTCCGTAGAAACCTATTTATTTAATGAATACTAGAAATTGCCAACCTCATTGTTTTAAGGATGTAAAAGCCTTACACATAATCTAGACTTTATTGTTGAATGAAATATTATAAAAGTAATTAGCTAATTTAGATAAAAAGAAATGAAGCAAGTTAAAAAGGACTTTCAACACAGACTATTTAAACTTGGGGCGTGTTGCGTTCACGGTTCAACGTACGTGGTTGAGGTCCAGCTCCCCGTGCTCGGCCTCCTGTAGCAGCCTAACAAACCTCTGGGTCAGAAGGCTCAGGCTCTTGGGAATCTTCTTAGAACTGAGGTTTTGTCTCGAAACAAAGGTTTCTTTTTCTGGACTTTCTTCAGAATCCATTCCGCTGCACAGAACAATCAAACAAACACGATTTGAATTAGCTGCGCGGTGCCAACAACCGGAATGTTGACCTTCAAAATAAAACCCCAGTTGGGTTTCCTGTGTAGGTTTTCTTCGAAATTGTATTGTGACGTTACTGATAAACTTATATGAAGTACATTTTATAAAGACAACTAAATTACGCGCTTACCTTTTCTGTTTTTACGAAACTAGAGCCAACGTAGTTCCAAGCAAAACTTTATTTTTGCAAGATTTCTTAGCGGAAGCACTTTTGTTTACGGACAAAAAGTTAGTGACTCTTAATGACATCTACTTTTACATAAGATAAAAAAAAAGTTAGAAATGTTGGTTAATGTTGTCGTAGTTTAATTTCTGATGTCAAGGCCGTCTTTAATTACTGTTCCATGTGAACGTGTCTTGTTTTGTGATACGAAGCCTCCTGCTGCCTTCAAAATAAAAGCTCAGCCACTTTTTAAATATTAGTCATTTCTCATGAATGTATTTACATTGGATGTACATGAAAATTGTAAGTGGACAAATAAAATAGCTTCTATTTTCAAAAATATTTATTTTTCTTTCAATAGTGAGGAAACCTGTGACTAAAGTCTAAATTATTTTTGTGCAAACAAAAATACTGCACTCTCTTCCCAGATTGCAGTAAAAATGATTTTAGCTTGAATAAAAATAGTACAAAACATATCAGATATTACTTATATTTTTATAAATGGAAGGTTGTGAAGCATCTTAATGTTAAAATTAGAGTAAAAATGTGGTGATTCTTTGAAATTGATTATCTTTTCTCGCAAAATTTCGTAGCAAAACTTTATCTGAGGCTATTGTGTCCACTTATCAATCCTTGTGGCTCAGACTTGTCTCGGCCCTTTGTTTTAGGTTTTGCATTGATGAGCCCCACGATTGTGCTTTTCAGTGGAAACGTCACTCAGCAAATTATTTTTAACCTTCTTTTTCCAAGGTCTGAGATGAGTAAAGTTATTTCTTGATAAGTGTTGAAAATAAAAACACAATGTAAGCTGTGTATTATATTCTTCTTTATTGCCTTTATTCCAAGACATCTCTGTGTTACAACTTGACCATGAAAAGGAAAATGAAAGTATTCATAAAGAAAGAAAAAAAGTCACCATCTTCCATCAATTGTACACACCTGCGTTTCCAGATATCTTTTTGTTTAATTCAAAATGTGAAGAATCAGCGACAAGAACTCTTAATATTTTTGAATGAACATATTCCTTTCTTTTTTTTTTAAAAGAAAGGAATTTAAAAAATCTGTTTGTGTTTTCCTCTGACCCAAATTGTTGGTAAAAACTACATCCACATCTGTGAAGAAATTGCCTTATCCCTAACTTACTTTTATTCTCATTTAATTTTCTAATTAATGTCTCTTTTTCATGTGCATGTTTATTATATTCCAAGAAAATATGCTCTATTGCTTTAATTTGACCACAATGAACACAGAAACCTGTAGCATATTTAATATGGTTCCTTCCTTTACCTAATTTAAAAGTGTTGAACTGTTTCCGTGTTCCGGCACGCAGTGGTCACGTGACCCCGCAGCAGTCATATGACGCCAAGTTTGGATCTTGGTGTTGTTCCGTGCAGGAAGCTCTTATCTTCGTCTCAGTGTCTGGGGTTTCTGTGTGAAACACAGGTGAGGTTCAGCGATGCACGCCGGCGGTTTCCTGCTGTGTTTGCTGTCCGTCCTTCAGCTCGGCGCCCGGGCTCAGTACGCCCCCGATGAGGTCACCCACCTGCCGGGCATGACGTTCAAAACCAACTACAGTCAGTGGTCTGGATACCTGCAGGCAGGAACTGGGAATAATGTGAAGTTCCTCCATTATTGGTAAGAGACTTTGTGACTGACTGATGGTGATGGTGGGAAATGTTTGATAAAATAGTAAAATGTCATTTGCTAAGATGCTGAAACTACCAAAGATAAACACATTTTTTCTTTCATATTTAAAACAAACTCTTATCTGCCCCGAGATTTTCAGTCACCGTGTTTTGTTCTGTTGAAAAACACGTGACAACCTAACTTTCTGGTTTTGTTCGAGTCTCTTTTTCTTCTTCAGCTACTTTGAAGATGAAATCAAATAAAGAACTCAAGATAAGAGGAAAATCTGTTTTAGTAAAAGCTGGTGTAGGATTTTCACCACACGAAAAAATCTAATCACTACAATAAAGTATCTCAACATCAGGAAGTGAGAAACCAGAACCACAGCTGATGGTGAGAGATGCCAACAAAGTACTCCTGCATTTTGCAGTAAAGGGACAGGACAGGAAATCAATTGATGGAGGTATTTGATTGAACTGCTGAAACCTGGACTGACATGTTGTGTAAATGTTTCAGAGGAATATTTAATGATCCCACCTTCAGTGTCGATGTGAAAGCTGAGGTGATCCTTGACAGATCAAATTCACTTCATCCCTAGTCTTCCCCACTGGACTCAGTCGCCAATAACCACCAATAACTTTCTTCTAGTCGATTATTTTAAAATACTTTGAGGTAAAGTTTATCAGAAAGGAAGAGAAGATGTTGAAAATTCATAGGTGAGCTTGCTGCTGGCATTCTTTTCAAGATACATTTCTTTTACATTTTTCTCTGTAAATAAAAGCACCGGAAGTTAAAGACTGATGGGGGAAAAAATGCTATTTGTCCTAAGTGCAACGAGAAAGAAAAATTACTTTAATTTTTATATCAAAAGAAAAACTTTGCAGTACCCAAAGTGGAATGCATGCAACAAACTAAAATTCCAAAAATAGTTTGAAAGCAACACATTTATATTTAACTATAAGCTCAGCTTTGAACTTCCTCTCCCAGAGCTAGAACGTTTTGAGAATAACAAAAACCACAAGAACTAAGAAGTTACCCAAAAATAACTGACAGCTTTCCTCTGTTTTCTTGCTTTAAATGGGAACTAAACTCTCACAGTTTAATGAATAAAGACAATCATATTTCTATTGACTGAATTTCCCAGCTGCAAATCTTTAGTTGCAATCTTTCTTATTTTGTATACAACAGTTATAAATTTCTAGCCATGTTGGGGGGGAATATTTTATATTTGTTGGGTGTTTGGATCAGAAAACCACAACCTTTGCAAGTTCCTACTAAATAAAAATTGTCAAGAGTTTGGAAAATATTCCTACTATATAAAATGTGCTTTTGTAATGCGAAGATTTCACTTCTGTATTTGGGTTTGGAACAGAGAGGAAAATGATCATCGTTATTGAGTGGAACATTTTATTTTTGCGGTAAAAGAAGACCAGCATGTAATGCTTGGCTTAAGGACAAAGAGATTTCTTTAACTCATAATTTTTAGCAGCTTTTCCATCCAAAGTTGAGAGGAATCACTTTGGAGGATCTGTTTTCTGCTGGTTCTGGTCCTGCTGCTTGTCACAAGTTTGTTTTTGTTTTTTTTTTGTTTCATTTGTTGCAAATCAAATGTATAAATCCTGGCTTCCACGTTGTGTATGACGCGGTTAATTATTCATCTCTGATGTTCTGCAGGTTTGTAACTTCTCAGAGAGATCCGGCCACAGACCCCCTGGTTCTCTGGCTGAACGGCGGACCCGGCTGCAGCTCTCTGGACGGGTTCTTGTCAGAGAACGGGCCGTTTCATGTGAGCTCTCTTGTCGTGGACTTAGCTGCATCTGTGCACTGTTGATTCAGACAAACCTTAAATTGTTAGCCTTTTATTTTTAGGTAAATGATGATGGAGCCACTCTTTATGAGAACAAATTCAGCTGGAACAGGATCGCCAACGTGCTGTACCTGGAGTCTCCTGCAGGAGTGGGATACTCTTATTCTGACAGTAAAAAATACGACACGGATGATGATCAGGTATGTTTGTTTCTCTTGCTTGGGCCAAAAAGAAAGCTTACAGATAATTTGAGACCGTAAATGTTCTTTTTTTCAGGTTGCTGATGATAATTACAAAGCCCTCCAGAGTTTCTTTGCCAAGTTCCCTCACTTTACTCAGAACGAGTTCTTCATCTTTGGGGAGAGTTACGGAGGCGTTTACGCGCCGACGCTGAGTCTGCGTGTGGCAACAGGAAAGGCTAAGATCAACTTCAAGGTGAGGTGCTGCAGGCAAAAGCTTAAAAATAGAAAAGTTCAAGAAGTGGAAGTAGATTGATTACCCAGAGTGAAATGTTTTCAAGGATTTATTTTTTATTTTTCTAATTATTGCTTGCAGCAAGAAATTTCAACATTGCAAATGACCAGTAAAAGATATTCAATACAGAAATGTCAACCTACTGAAAAATATTTTCAATCAGTTGCTTGTCCTCATTGAGGAGTCATTTAAGGTTTTGAGATCCTCTTCAGAGATTAAACAAAATATAGAAAAATGCTAAAAGACATTTGTCCCTTAAATGATTGAGGAGAGAGAAAAATAAAGAAATATTCTGTTTTTGTTTTTCTTTGTATGTTTGTTAAATTGACTTTGTAGAAAGCCGTTCATATTCAACCAATAGTTGTGGTTATCAATCACCTTCACTTATATTTTATGGGTCAAAAGCCGAAAAATTCTGAAAACAATAGTAATTACAAGAATGTTTTGTTTTAGTTCTTTTAACCTTTTTTTATTGATTACTTTTATACTAAGCTCTTAACTTTCTAAAAAAAAACAATTTCAGATTTTTATTAATTCCAAACCATTGTCATAAAAACAGACAGTGGTGAAAAGTTAAACTTTTTTTAATGGAATCATTTGAATGTTTGTCTTTTCAGGGCTTTGCGGTGGGAAACGGCCTCAGCAGCTTTGCTCTCAATGACCAATCTTTGATCTACTTCGGTTATTACCATGGCCTGTTTGGAGAGGAGTAAGCAGCTCTTTCTACTTTTAGTTTTTAACAAATTGTACAAAAATATATGAACCTCAACCGTTTTACCATGCAGAAGTTCAGGAGCATATTTATGTTTTATAATTGTAAATAAAAGTATCACTTTTTAACGTTAAAGAAAAATAAGCATTACTCTTCAGTTTGCTGTTCTTGTTTTTTTAAAATTGCCACCAATCTAATTAGGTAAAATCCTTATTTGTTACCAAATGTTTTTAGTCTAAGAACAAATAATTTTAACAGTGGTTTCAGATCAGTATATCAGGAGAAAATCTCTCTTTCTGTCTGAACTTTGGTCTTTCTTAGTTACTGGGTAACATCGTTGAGTCAAAGCTTGTTTCTTTCTATTTTGCCTGAAATGTGTCTACGCTGTTAAAATGACCTTTGTTCATTTGTTCTCCCAGCTTTAAAATGTCTTGTTTTTGTCTACTATTTCACTCCTGTTGTATTTTTTTTACAGCTACCAATGGATTATTGCATTGGAATTGGAAAAATTCCTTTAAGTTTTTTTGGGGGGAAATGCATAATTAATTGCAGAAATAAAAACAAATCTTTCCTGCTCAATGAACTTATTATCCTCCCAGCTTAGACTTGGAAACACATATAAGTTTGCGAATTTACAGTGAATTTTCTGTTCAGTTCCTATTTTTTTTTAGACGGTTTCTGTCATGTGACAGCAATTCTTTATCAGGTCGCTTATGAGGTTTGTTTGTGCTTCATGTGCAGTTTGTGGCGTGATCTGAACACAAACTGCTGTGACGAGGAAAGCTGTAACTTTTACAACAACACTAATGAGAAATGCATGACTCTGGTATGTCGACCGTCCTGCGGGAACTTTCTGGCTTTCCAAAACGAAGATCAACATTTCCTTTTTATTGTTTAGGTGAACGTGGCGTTTGTTATCGTGTATGAAAGTGGACTCAACGAGTATGCCCTCTACCTGGACTGCGAGGGCCTCAGAACGTACCACAAAGGATACGAGCGAGCCATGAGTCACCTGTTCAGGAGCTACAGGAAAAACCTGTCCAGCTTCAAGGTACTCTGCATTTCAATCACTCGTCTGTGAATGCATCAGATTCTTTTTAATGTCATGCAACATTACTGGTGATGATGTCGGATGCAGCTTCCAGATGTCAAGAAGTCCTCTGAGTCTATGTGGGGCGTTCCCCCCTGCATCAACAGCACGGCTCAGACAAACTGGCTGAACAGAGGCGACGTGAGGAAAGCGCTGCACATCCCAGACGTTCTGCCACCCTGGGACATCTGCAGGTAGATCGACGCAAACAGGAACATAATTTACCGCATGTTTTATTTTAAAGCTGCAAATAGTGCTTATCCTTTCAACTAAGGGTTTTTTTTGTAAGTGACGGCGATAATGGAACTAGAGCTGAAATGATTCATCTTGATGAATCAATTATTGAAATGATTGTCAAGTAACTTAGTAATTGCTAAATGGAGTATACAGACCATTTGGTGAAAGAACATATTAAGAGCAGAAAAGACAAAACTGCTAAAGGGAAAAAAAACTAAAACATTTTGCATGTATGAAAATATGTTCTATCCAGAACTCAGTTTTAGCTTCACCTGGTTCAAAATCTTTTTTTTTTAAAAATCTCATATTGAGCTCATTTTGCATAAAATCATTTCAGTTGATAAGAAAAAAATGTGACTATCACTGAGCTTTTCATGTTGGTGGTAGAAATACTTTTCAGCTGCTCCTCACTAAAGGAATGCAACATTTAAAGGAAAGCTTTAAATGTTGTTGTCTTTCAGACAATAATGTATTTATTTTCTTATTTAAAAACTTGTTTTACATTTTAATGTATTTCTGATATTGCATAAAAAAGGGAAATGAAAAAAATCAGCAAAATATGCCAATTTTTTAAATCCAAGTAATTGATAGAATAGTTGATTACTAAATAATCACTAATTGCAGCACTAAGTGGAACTACTGCAAATTATTGTTTTCAGATAGTTTATGTTGATTAAATGTCCTTGTTGCAGTGATGTTGTTGGACAACAATACACAATGTTGTACGACACAATGAAGGAGGTTTACCTAAAGCTGCTCTCTCTGGACCTGCGAGCGCTTGTCTACAACGGAGACACCGACATGGCCTGCAACTTCCTGGGAGACCAGTGGTTTGTGGAGGGCCTCGGCTTTAAGGTGCATTCTGAAAATATTTTATTTAAATCCTTAAATACACAACTTCTTAAATGTACCACAATATGTACACATTTTCTTGATTTATAAAGATGAAATGTAGCTGGAGTTACTTGAGTAAATAGTTTTTCCTTTTTTTTGTAGAGCTTTGGCACACCCTAGTGGTGGAGTTGAGGTAGTTCAACTGTCAGGGAGACTAAATGTGTTCTGATCCATCCACTGTAGGGTTGGTGACACATAGTTCAGAGTGAGAATATGTTGTGCGTTAATGCCTGAGATTGAAGTCACCAGCCTTTCATCACTTTTGCTCACTAGTTTTGATTTTTTTTTCCCCTGTGGATTTGAATAGAAATAGCTTTTTTTTGTTCCACAGAAAGGAAATTCAGATAACATAACATCAGATATGTAGTTCCAAAAATGTTAGAAAATATACAGAGATGGGCAATTTTATTTATAAAGCACTTTTAAAATCAGCTATTGACTATGCCAGAGTGGTGTACAGTATTCATAAAAAACATAGGAATAAAACACAATAAATTAAACAGGACAAGTAGAATACGATGTCAGACCTTATGTAAATGCCAGAGAATAAAAATGAGCTTTAAATGTTTCAGACTCTGGGAAGATCTAATGCTGAAGGCTAAGTTGTTCCATAAATTTGGAGCAGTGGCAGGAAATGTCGGATCTCTCCTCTGCTTTTAGTCTGTTTATTATTTGATCAAAATTTTCTGGAAATGGAATAGTAGTGAAGAGTATCCTGGAGATAAGTCGGCGCTAATCCATTTCTAACTTTTAAAAACCAACAAAAGAATTTTTAAATCAGTCTGATGAGAAGCTCAGGTTTTCCAGGTTCCAGCCGAGCTGCAACGTTTTGAATCATTTGGAGATGTTGTAAAGAATATTAGTCCATATAGTTGGAGGGACCTAAGTGTGTTATAATGAAAGCTTGGATAAGTTTGTGTTCTTTCTAAATTGTTTAAACCAAACAAGCCAGGAGACGTTCTTCATAACGCAGCTTTAAGATTTGTCTCATCACTGTGTTAAAATCTCTCCAGGCAACCAGCAAGTACCAGTCCTGGATCCATGATGACCAGATTGCCGGTTTCTATCAGCAGTTTGGAAACATCACTTTTCTGACAGTGAAGGTAAGCACTGATGTTTGCATGAAAACATATCCCGATTCGGTGAGTGACACAGATGTTACATTTCATGTGTTTCAGGGCGCCGGCCACATGGTTCCTCAGTGGGCGCCGGCTCAAGCTTTCCACATGTTTCAGTCCTTCATAGAAAACGGACCGTACTGAGTCTGTGGAGTCTGTGTTTTGCAGCCTGCACTTCATCTCAGGGAAGATCCATTTGCTGTGCCTAAAGACTGCTGAGGCGAACTGACCTCATGTTTGATATCTTAAATATATGCCTGTGTGGTTTTGTTTCTTTGCTGGAAGAATGGGAATAAATTTGCAGTTTGTTTGATCATATTTGTTATGGCAGGACTGTCACAGAGCAAAGCTACAAAGGGAAGATGTAATCCTCAACATGTAACTGAAAATAAATTATATTAAAATTGAGCCTATTTCTGCTAAAAAAATATAAAAAAAAAAAGCATCTTAATGGGGAATGGAGGGGAAATCATTCAAATTTACCAACAACTTGGAGTTGTAAGAATAAAGTCTACTACAAAGTGAAAATGGGAACTCTTTGAATCAGTCCAAACTGGTGTCTAAATTAAATTTCAGCAAAATTAAAAGTCCTCAGGAGCCATAAATCCTGCTCTGCTTAAAAACACAATTATTTTATTATGAATTCTCCTCAGCAAATATGAGAATTTTTGGGGTCTAAAGAAGGTTCTCAAACATTTGGTTTAAATCCAGGAAAGGTGTAGCAAAGTTTAATTTATGGGCACTTTTGAGTAAAAAGTCATTAAATGTTTGGGACCATACCTACAATATTCAAATTAAAGCTAAAAACACAACTAAGTCATGAACTGCAGTTAGAGGTCACACTTTGGTTGCTCTTGCTTTAAGGGAGTCAATTAATTACATGAACACAATTTAAGGTTCTAATTATTTGACTTTCAAAGTGTATTATGTGAGCTCTGGATTGATAATGTCACTTCAGGAAAAAATATTGCTGTATTAATATTACAATAACTATTTGCAAAAAGGGAGCAGCCAAAAGGTCAATGGAATATAATGGAAAACTGAGTGGAAGGAAAACATAGTGGAAAAAGACACACACACACACACACACACACACACAGCTAGAGTAATCAGCTTTTGTTGTAGGTTGTGAAACAAAGGTACTTTTGGACTCTGTGCTTCTAGAGCCACCAGGCAGATATGAGGGACACAATTAAACTCCTGACCAGGTGTAGGGTGTAAATCTTAGTTTTACATAATATTCTGAATAATGTCATAACAAAAAATTCAGGCCATATGTGTGGATTCTATATATTCAAATTTCACTTTAACTAGAATAACTACCGTGTTTTCCGGACTATAAGTCGCACCCCTGGCCAAACTATGAAAAAAACTGCGACTTATAGTCCGGAAAATACGGTAGTTTATTGAAATACAGCTGCATTGTTGAGAATTTGACTTTTTGATATTAAAAAGAAATATTTTGAATGGTGTAATTGGCTACATTCAAATTTTCACACTGATTTTACTATAAATTGTGTGAAACTGATGCTTCTGAGGTTTTTAATAATACAGAATAAACCATCAAGTTAAATTACTCTTTAAATGGGGAATGCTAAAGGACCAAGGCCAGCCCATTTCTACATAATTTTGATTAAAAATTTATAACACCAAATGGCTTAATGAGTTATTTTGTACTGAAAACAGTTTTTAATGTATTTTTATTAAACATTACATTTTTCACATGCCATTAAATTCATTGCTTTGAAAGGTTTTCAAGTAATTCTAAATAAAACAAGTCTGACAGATTAGTATTTGATTAGTGTTGATTTTTCCTGTAATAAACCAGATGAAGCAGCACCACAAAGTGCATTGGGGAATACATAGATAGAAAAAAATCCCAAATGCTTAGGCACAAAACTATATATATGAAAAAAAGATGGAAACATTAGGAATGAGAGTTTAAATAAATACAGCACAACATTTTTGGCTTAGATTGCAGCAAACCAAATGTACTTTTTACAAAAAAAAAAAAGGACATTTCTTTAAAGTGCTTTCCCTCATTTACAAATTACATCATTTTAGGAAAATAAAAATAAAACAAAACTTCTTCAGAGCTGGTACACTAGAGTCTAACATTTACTACATCTTCCTTTAAATGTAAAAGAAACTGCAGTTATAAAGCACAGACATCTGGACCATTTGGTGCTCAACGTTTGAGGGTTTTCTTCCCTTATTTTTCCCAGTAAACATGATTTCCTGATACATTTTAAGTTAATTTCTTAAACTGACTCTTATAAGGGGTTTCCAACCCCAGTCCTCAGGGGCCAGTGTCATCCTGTGCTCCAACACAATCAGATGACCTCTCCATCAGGTCAATTAGTTGTTCAGTAACCAATGAACAAGTCATTCTTTTGCTTGAACATGACACCAAACCTTGTAGACAATCGTCTGACCTCATGACAGAAGAGTTTTTACTTAAACTGTCCAAAGTAAACAAAAAATCTAAATAAATACATGATTTACATTTTAAACTGACCCACAGTTCAACTGTGGCTGAGCGCTGAAGCAAAATGCTTCACCTTTTATCCGTCTGCAGCACCTGGATTTGATGATGGTGTAGGACGGAAACATCGTCACATTTTCAGTGATTAATGGCGACATGCAGGGTAAAACTCACAAATTGGTACAATTTTATTAATAAAAAAAAAAATCAATTTGATTATAAAACCCCTCCACTCAAAGTCCTTCTGCTCTTGTAAACCAGACAGGCGTCATTCATGCAGAGTTGAGCGGCGGGGAAAAAAACAAATCAGTATGATTCCTTTAGAAAACAGAAAACGGTAGAAAAAAAAAATAAAAATGCAGTTTTTAAACTTCACTGAGAAAAAAAACAAAAACTCAAATTTGTCCATAGTGGTTCCCCAACCAATTCTCTCCAGAGTAGCAGCTCGGTTCTTGATACGGAGGAAAGAGCAGACAGGATCCGTTTTAGTTCACAACGTCCTGGTAGATGGAGTTAGACGTGGTGAGGCCGAAGATGAAGGCTCCGAGTGTTACCATGGCAACGCCAAGGATCACCAATAAATGCCAGCTGGAAAACATCAAACACAAAGGCAGAGCTCATAAAATAACTAAAATCACATATTTTAAACCCACTTCATTTGCATAAATATTAGTGTTTATCTGTAAAGTATGTAAAAAAAAACCTGTAAAAATAAATACACATCCTTATCCGTTACTAAAGAGGTTTAAATCAAAAGGTGCACAAGTCAAAGATATTTATGTTTTACAATACATGGGCAATTTGGACCACAAATTTCATTATATGGCAACATAAAATAAAATTAAACTTCAGTCTTATGAATTATAAATGTATCAGTATAAATTGTTTTAAGAGCTAAAACCTCTTCAATACGTTCAATTGTAGGTGTAAAATACTGCAGAGTAACACACCAAAGCATAGAGATACAGCTCAGTCGTTAAGATTACTTATTTGTAATGTAGTTATACAAAATGTGTTTAATTTTAATCACTGAAGCAGTTAAAGAACATGGATGAGTCCATTTTCCTACAACCAAGTATATTTTTTACCCTTATATAAAAACAAAAGTTTGCAGAAAATAAGCAGCCTCACCTTGTAGTTCGAATGTCTGTCTCTGAAAGTTTGGCCTGCATCAAACACAAACCTGTCAAGTTAAAGAGACATAATGAGACATTTAAGCTCCACTTCGACCTGAACGTGAGCGCAGGACGCGCAGCGTTACCTGGGAACACGAGGATGAAGCAGGCCGCCAGTCCTCCGATCAGCGAGATGACGCGGCCGATGTCTGGGATGAAGAGAGCGAGGACGAGGGTGACGAAGAACCACACCAGCGTCTGCAGGATCCTCCTCCTCCGCTCACGGCGAACACACACCTCCACCTGCTCGCCTTGGAAACGCAGCCACAGGCCCTCTACCACCGCCCTACAAGGCAAGGCATCGCAGGACAGAACAGGGTTAGTGATCGGGGTGAGGGATAAATCAATTAATCTAATAAAATCAAGATTTTTTCATTGGGTTTCTATAATTCAGACTTATGTCAGCACAGCTAAAACATTTCATTTTCAATTTATATATATCAACTTTGGATTCAGGTTAAGTCTATGATGGAATATTAGAGCCAGGCTAAGATTTTTATTTTTTTTAATCTACAAGAGTAAAAGCCACAATATTACAAGAATATAGTCGTGGTAATACGAGAATAAAGTTGTACAACAAAGTCTAAATGGTTTGACCGTAAACTCAGAACTTTACCAGAATAAAACCACAATATTAAAAGAATAAAGAAATAATTTTATGAGAACTTCTACTTAAAAAAAATAAATAAAATGAGGAATGTTGAGCATCTTATAAAGTTATGATTTAGTAACTTAACTCATCAGTATCAAATTATTTTCCGCAGCAGGACTATGAAACAATTGAGAAAATGACTGAATCTATTTTGAAGAAAGAGCCACATGGACTGAGCTGCTCACGTCAGATCTCAATAACTCAAAAATCTCATTAAAGAGGCTTTTGTCTTTGCAATTTTAATACTTTTTTGGCAAAATTGCATCTTCACCCTAATACTATGGCTATGTTCTCATAATTAACCAAAAAGTCCCATAGCCTGGCTTGAATAACACTCTGTTATTCAATTTACAGAAGAAATAATTAAAATAAAAGCTGCTTTTTATAAATATTTCTGTCTTTTGTATTAAAAAAATATGTTAAAATCAGATCTGCTATGAAATAAATCTGTGATTTTTAATTGCAGGATAAATTTAGAAGAATCTGACTTAACTCTTCAGCAGGTAAGCACATTACAGAAGTAGAAACACTTTTATATACACCTGCATACAGAAACTACGCAGAAATGTTCACTGCTACAACATTAACCAAAAGTTGGGCAGAAAGTTTCATTTTGACTGAACAGTCAGCGTTTATCCTGGAGGCGACTGTCCTATAATTATTAAACCACGTCCAAATCTACTGTTTATGACTGAAGAGGATGTGTGTTTATGTTAAAGATAATTATCTGACAAAATGAACTTTTTCATGCTTGTGAAGTTAATGCATGCTGGTTAAACTTCTTCCTCCTGACGTCTTTGGGTGTAAAATTGTATGAGGCATTATTCATTCTCTACAACACATTCCCATTTCTGTTGTTTTTCTTCTTATACAGAATCTGAAACCTAAACTCCGGGATGCAAAGAAAGGAAATTTTATCGATACGCCTGCCTATTTTATGTCACCTTAACAGGCAACCATCCCAAAATGCCAGGAAAAAAAAAAACTCAGCTCTCAGTGATTTCTCTGAATCTTAACTTTCTAAATATAACCTTGAAAGTTTTTCAAACAGTCAAACAAAAAGCAGAAATCTGTAAAGAGGAAAAACGTCCCGTGAGTGACGATCAGTTTCTTTGTGTCAGCATAAAAAAAACATAAATCAGATTACATTCCTCTTCATGAACGCAGAAGTAAAATCTAAAAAAAAAAAAAGAAGAACGATAAGTGATTTTTTATTAAAGATTTAAACATTTTAAGAACTCAGAAATATCATGTTCAAATTAATGCAGGGGAGGTCAATTTGAGAAATATTTTGCAGGAGGAAATAAAAACAATAAATCAGACTTTATGAGGGAATGTTTCATTGAGGTCGTCTGTAATTAGATGCAATAATAATCAGATACGTTTCAAAAATAAAGGCGTTTCAAAAATGATAAATCATGGCCGAGTCCAAATTCATGGGTTGCGTCCTTCGAAGCTCGATTACGTCACATCAATGCAATGGAGGCTCCAACCATTTGATGCTTTTAATTGTATTTTAATATTAAATATCCACATTGGCTTTAAAATATCTGTGCTTAACCCCCAAAGTTGCCTTTTCATTGGATCCTACCTGCCACAGAAGTGTAAAATGGGGTAGGAAGTCACAACACAGATGACGATGAAAGCTCTGGCGATGGCCACTGCGATGTCATCAGGAGGGTAAGACATCAACACGTCCTGATTCACACTGGAGCCAAAGGTCAGGAAGCCGCAGACGCCTGATCACAAACGAGTTACACACCAAGAGTCAATAATAATTCAACAGGAAACGCACGTAGGGAAGCTGTACGTTACTGTCAGAGAGATATAATCCAAGGAAACCCACCTGTCCCTATGTAGACAAAAAGGCAGATTATCATGCTGCAAGTGACTACAAACCCCCACGGTTTGATCGCCTTCGTCTTCATGCTGTTAAACACCGGCACACAGCTGACATGGCACTGCAGAGAGAAGGTAAACACATTTAACTCAAGTTACAAACATACTTTCATGTAAAAAAGAAGACGACATGAAATGAGGAGATACCTGGAAGCCAAAGCATATGGTGGGCACCGCATTGAAAACAGCAGTCCAGGAAGCAGAACTGCAAACAACAACGATGGTTTAACAACAAGCAAAGAAAAGTGATGGGGATGCAGGCGAGTTGGGAAAAACTTTTATATTTTCAGGACTCACGTGGCTGGAGCGTGATCTGGGTTCATGTCTTTGTCCGGAAAGATGTACTTCACAATAACCACAATGGTAACGTACCAGGTTCCCATCACACTCAGACCACTACAACAACAACAATAACCAAGTTGATCATCACACAAGATAAATCCAGAGCTAAACAGGGAGAAGATCCACTGTACCTGGCGTATTTCTGGAAGCTGATCTCTTTGGGGATGGACAGAGGCAGAATTACCAGTACTGCAGTGACGACGATGGTAAACTTCCTGTCTGTGTACCAGTGACCCTCAGGTGACCCGTCCGTTTCATGAGCTACAGCAGCGACCACTGCAACAAAACAAATGTTTTTAAAATGTTTATATTTTACCCTTAATTTAGCTTTCTTTTCAACAATTATTCAAACATGAGAAATGCTGAATCAAATCCCCGACTTCTGCAGAGTTTAGGAACATTTGAAATGCACAGGATGAAATGGAGACAGATCAACAAAAAACTGTCTGTCCGAAAAACTGTTTTCAGTTTTCAGCCAGAAAACATTTCCGTCACCTCGACCAGAGGCAGACAGATCAGGATTCCTGCTTTGTCAGCATCTCAGAGACACAACGAGTCACATGAGGCATTTACTGAGAGAAAAAGCTGAGCACAGTCATAATGAATGCTCTTTGCACCCGTCCTTAACATTCTGCATTTTCCATGTTACTGCTTAACCTGAGCATTTCAAAAATCTGTCCTGAAAATCTGAACTCAGAGAACCTAAAGTTCAGAGCCTCCAGTTATGAAGCCTTATTGATCAGAGACGATACTTACAACGATCCAGCTGGTCGCCGATGACGATGAAGAAAGCGATGCATGTCCCAAACGTGTAGATAGCGATGGCCAGTTCACAGAGGATTCCTGTGACTTTCCCACATGTGGCTCGAACAACTTCCTGATAGGTGCCTTCATTGCTGACCTGCAGAAACCAGACAGCTGATTTACAAACATGCATTGAATACATAAAAAATGGATCTAAAACACTTAATGAGGTGATAATGAAAACTTTTTATAGCGAGTTCTTCCTGCTGAATTGTTGTGTGCTACAGATCCTGCAGGACTCAACTTTAGTTTTTTTGGTTTCGTTATATCTGAGCTGTACAGGAACAGAAAGTCTTGAATTGTTACAATTCTGCTTGTCGTGATCAGGAACAGAAAGAGACTTTATTGCCCAACAATGTTGCTTCCTGAAAAGATTTGAAGTCTCTGCTTTTGCCTGGCAAACTTTAATCTGTTTTATTGGGATCGGCTGTGATACACCGACACGGGGTGGAGTATAGTTGTGGATTGGAGGGAAAATGAGGTTTTCCATTTATCTTTAAACACAAAATTGATTAAAGTGGAGCACGCCCTGTTTACACAGACACCACTAAATAAAATCTAGTGTAACTAAGTGGGTTACGTGAACTCACTCACATTATGTGAGTGTGATTTAAAATCCAGCTGTCCTGTGAAGGACGGATGGATTAGACCGGCGTGTTAGACCATAAAGAACAAGGATCACACTGATCAGGGATAAAACGGTTCAGCAATGATCAATCCAGAATCAGAAAATTCAAAGATTATGGCCAAGCTAAAAATGTACCAACCAGACAAGAGAAGCAGCAGAGAACAACAGCTCAGGTGGGAGACACTAAGGCTTATACTTATCTATCCCATTCAAAAAGGTTAGGTCTACAAAAATGAAACTTTACCATCATGCATTGCAAATATGTTTGCCAAATCTAGCAAATGTTAGTTGTTGCAGGACATGTTGCTGGTTCAGCAGAACAGATAGAAACAAAAAACATAACTAGGCCTGTCGCACTAAGCAATAAATCAATTAACCGCATGATAAATTTAAAAAATCTCAATAATTTCTATTTACATGATTTCTTTCTCTCTTTCTAAAAAAAAAAAAAAAAACCTGGATGACTGAAGTCTTAAGTCTGGTGCTTTGGTCTCAAATGGCCCCTTTTTATAAAGGGCAATTTAGTTTACGGAGATTTCAAATTTTATTTATTTGCCATGTCTGTTATGTTTATTTATTTTGGATATTTAAAATGTCGTCAAAGTCCAGCATTACATATTAATTCAAATTTAAAGTTTATTGATCTTTGATAATGTGTTCTTGCTTTATTATGCCATTACCAATTGAAAATGGTCTCAAAACAACATTAACATTTATCACTAAAACGTCTGCGACTATCATGCAGTAAAATGTAACATCTTGACAGACCCAAACATACCTGAGAGCAGTAGCCAAGGATCACCAGCCCACTGATGATGAAGATGAGCATGAACTGTTGCAAAAACAAACCACAAAGGGAGTGTTCAAATGTTTCATAAACTTGCAAATATTACAGTTCTGGTATCTGTTTACCATCTGCAGCATCACTCCTGCCATCACCCCTCCAGCCATGCTGAAGGCCGCAGGGAAGTTGAGCAGTCCCGCACCCAGCGCGGCGTTCACCACGATGAAGACGGCACCCAGAGCCGACACGCCCCGGCTCCTCTCTTCTGCCTCGGGGTGCCGGGCAGAATCCACGCTGGGGCTCTGCAGGAGCCACGCTCGTTCTCCGGAGTCGCTGCTGCCGCCGATGCCGCCCCAGTCTTCAACGTCAGTGTTGACCGCCATGAGGAAAAGAGCCGAGAGAGGACCGGCGTCAGCTGGAGGACGGCGACGTTCCGCTGAAGTTTCTCAGCTAACTGGAGGGATCCTGGGACGGTGAGGCTGTTTACGTCACTCTGCAATCAAATATTGATTATTGAGATTGCTATATATGTGGGATTTCCTGTAAAACTCCATTCACTGATATGAGCAAGAGCAGTTCCTAGCAAAAGAATGACTACCCCTTGAAATTGTTCAAATTGCAAATTTCATTGTACTGTTTTGTGATTTTAAATGACAGCGCAACATCAAAATATTTTGCAAATAATTGTGAAGTGAAAAAGCATTTTTTTTAATTCTTTTTTTTTTACAAATAAAAATCTCAAAACTACATCTTCAGGTCCTTTTTTATGTAGTTATATAAAAAAGACAGGTGTGCCAAAGAACATTAGAAAAACAAGGAGCAACATGAACAGCAGAAGGGTCAGGGAGAAAGATGAGGACAGGTTTAAAAGCAAAAGGTAGGATATAAAACAATACTTAGTATTTATTTAATTCAGTTCAGTTTATTAATGCAGCACAAATTCACAAGACTTGGCGTTTCACACATACATTCCAATTGGTCCTACTTGTCAAATAGCACAGAATGCGCAATTAAATATTTAAAGTAGATTAAGAAGTTTCTACCTAAGGAAACCCAAAAGATTGCATAGAGTCATAGATCTGCAGCATCCACTCCTCCTGAACCAGGAGTTACTTAATATGACACATCACTACAAACACACCATTCTTATAGAGAAACACGATAGCAGCAGATTCATAATCATGTGTAGAAACTGAAGAAAGTGCGAAGCTTAAATCCATAAATCTGTAAAAATAATTCTCTGTGAACGCTCTTCCAATCTGACTGAACCATTCTGGAAAGGAAAATAGTCAAGAGCTTCTGTCTGAAACAGGGCAGGATACAAATTCATGTTCTGATTTTTATTCGCAAATAACAGAAAAAGATTAATTCTTCTTTAATGCCAATTTGTAAGGCAATAAAAAAAAATGAGGTTTTAATAAAACCTCATTAAAACACACTGGACTTTTGGATGTAGATGGACAAACAAATTTGAAGGGATATGAATAGATTTCTAAAGCAATAGTGTCAAATAAATTTTAATCTTTAAGAGTCCCACCACCTCCCTTAATACTAACTAATAACACATCATACAGCAAGCTGCTAAACTTTGATCACGAGTGTTTCCTGAAAAACAGAAACAGGTTTACACTTCCCACTAGTGCAATCCAGCATGTACTTGCGAAACTACTAAGAATCGGATTTAAATGGACATATTTTTCATCCTGCAGATAATATCCGAACAAAAAGGGTTGGGACAGGTAAAAACAGACAAATGTCATTAAACTTGAATGTGAAGGTAGGACGTAATAATGGATGAATCATTGCGTTTATTCTTTCTTCCATGCACACTGCGTCTCTTATTGATTTAAATTTAAACGAAAAACAACACATGACCTAAATTTGGTTTCCTTCTGCTTCCTAACAGAAACACGCCACGGGCATTTTGTTGTTTAGCTTAATTAATTAAATCAATGCTTCTCTTTCGTCTGCCATGCCCTTTGTTGTTATGCTAAGCTAGCAAACGATACCTGAACGTTCAATACGAATAACAATCTCGCCAGCAACATTACACATTAAAATACACCAACCTGATTTAAAGTTACTATAACCCGTCAGCTGTCAAGGAAGAAACCGCGCAAAAACGCTGTGAGCGTCGCCATCGGCCCCCTCTCGAGAATGACGGCGCTTTTAATGTTAGCGGTGGCTTTTAGTGTTGCTGACGTATGACCGCCACGTGACTTCCTCTTTTGAATTGGAATTCTGGTTATTGTAGTTTTCCATGATTTGATGAAATTACGGACCAAGAATGCGGAAATTATCGTATTATGCGAGTTTAAAATATGTTAGTATAGTTATGATTAATATTTATGTCTTTGTAGAAGCATAGAAGGTGAAAGAAAAGTATTGGTAACATCCAGGTTTTGAAATCAAAGAAAATGTGAAAAATAAACTTAAGAAAAGGTCAAATTTAGATAAACTAATGAAAATATTAATGATATAGAAGTATTAGAATGAGAAGCATGAATAAAGTTGAAATTAACGTTGAAATTGATCGATGCTGGTAACAGTTCTAACTTTTCTAGAATTGCATAAAAAAATATCTGATTAATAATCTATGTATAAATGTACTCAATTTAATGTTTAACATTCCAATATTCACACAAAACAGCAAGATAGAAAACATTGCAATTTTAAAAACCCATCTGAACTTTTAACAAAAATAATTATTTATATGCATCTCATCTTTGTAAGAATTTGAATGTTCATTGATCTTGGAATGTGCAAAGAAGCAGATAACATATTTATAGGTGTAAATGGTTAAAAAAAAATGGCTTAAAAGGCCAAAAATGTTCCATGAATACTGAAAAAAATTCAAATAAAGCCAAACATTTTTCTACAAGGATTTATTGTTTGTTCAGTAAGGTAGATGACCCATGTTTAGTTTCAGACAGGAAGCAGAGAATGGAGACAAAGTTCCAGGAATATCGGCAAATGACGCGACATTTATAAATGCCCTGCTTTATAAATGCATATTTCGATAGTCTCAATGTTTTGAGACTATCAAAACATTGATAGTCTAAAAGTCTTGGCCATCAAGAGATTTAAACACTCAAGTATAGCATCAGGACAAATGAGACTTCTTCTTTTACATGTTTCTTTTAGATTACTTTGGATTACATGGGGATACGTTTTGTTGTTTGATGACATGAAAATACCCATATGGCATATAACCGCCTCCAGTGAACTTTACACTCAATACTTCCATTTTACTCTTGACTTTTGTGCTCTTTCTTTTAACCGTGATGTCAACTGAGAGACTGCTGCTCTGTGAAGGAAAACTGAAGATCTCACACAAACGTACAGGAAAAGTACCAAATGCAAATGAGATAACTGAGTCATTTTAAATAGAGACTAAATAACAGAGGTTGATGAAATTAACAAGTGAACTGATGACCAGATAAATGCCTATTCTCACAGTAAAACCCAGCAACAAATTCAAATAGTGCCACACATTTGATAAAGTGCTAAAACACCACCAACATAAATTAAAAAAAAGCATATTTTCTAAAGATTTTCACAAAGCAACAGAGATCTCAACTTGCACCTAAAGCTAACATGCATTATCCCAACGTTACAGCGTAATGCATGAGGGTCAAGAGCAAACATTTAGAGGGACAGAAGTGCAGAGTCAGTAGCTGATTCCTCAGAATAAATAAAGACTATCAGCTCAGTCACAAACGTTTTGAACATGGCAAAAGGGCATCAGTTCAGTGAAAACTTGCAGAAAAACAACCGTTCCATGTTGAAATGACTATGAAATCCAGAAGAGAAAAAGTAAAACTAAACATCGACCCGTCCTCTGAAGGTGGAACAGAGGGACGCACAAAAAGCTCCTCAACACAGCAGTTTTGATTCTGTTCTCTGCTCTACTTGGTGACCACATGGATCCCCTCTGCCAGGTAGCCCACATTTGCGGTCGTCACGCCCGCCATGGAAATCCTGCCGTCTTTGGTCATGTACACCGAGAACTCCTTCGTCAGGCGCTCAACCTGCAGGAAAAGTAAAAACAAAAAATCAGCAGAGCTTAAACTAGTGCTGGTAAAAAAAAAAAAAAGAAAACGAAGACAGGCTTATTTTTTTTACCCTTCCGCTGATCTTTGATTTAATAATCAGACAGGCTGAACCAAATTGGTGCTGGAGTGCCTTTTCAGTAAGCATGTTTTCTTCAGAAGGGCCTCAAACTGAACCCTTTAAAAGTAACCTATTATGCTTCCTCAAACTATTTAGGATAAGTCTGTGGTCTATACTAAACATGTTCATCACATTTTTGCATAAAATCATTATTAGATGATGAGATTTGAGTCTGATCAGTTCTGCATCCTTTCAGGATGAGATGTTTAAGGGCCTCCTGTCACTTTAAATGCAAACACGGTGCTGCTGGTCACGACCCCAACTCAGTATTTACACTTGCATGTGAAAATGGCTGCAAACAGATACGCAATTACACAGCCATACATCTTTAAATAGCAGAAGTGGAGCCTCCTGCACAATCAACAAGAATGTTGGTTTCGGAATAGTTAAAACAACAACAAATCACTTGTCATTTCCAGCAGCCATTGTACAGTGGTAAAACCACCTGACCAAACGTCCTGGAGCCCCGCTTGAGTTGCTAGGTAACAGGGCTGGGCTTGGCTGGGGTTGCTAGGCAACAGCAAAGTTCCCATCAATTGTGTTTTAACAATCAGGAGGTTTTTGAAACAGCTCATTTTCCTGACAAAAACATGAACGTATTGCCAAAAAACTGGTTTGTGTATATTTTTTTTTAAGTGCTTGAGCTGGTTTTAGATGCAGCACAAACTCAACAGGAAGTATTAAAACATGCAAAATGTGAGTTTGAATAATAAGTCCACTTTAAAACAATTAATTAAGCAGCTCTTACAACCAAGATGATCACCTATAATTTGAATACAGTATCATAAATGCAGACTATTGCTATCAGGCAAAAGATTTATATTTATCTACGGGAGAATATAGAGTTTGTCAGTTGAAAGGGTTAAATTTGTCAGAGTAGATTATCTACTAATGTAGGGATGATGCATCTCTCTAGTGCTGTGTCTCAACCTTTCTGTATTTTCTTGGCTAAACATTCAAATATTGTTTTATCACATCTATTTTATCCTCAAACTTCTCCATTTTTAAGCTCAATATGCAGGGATAGCTGATTTCCAGGAAAAGATCAATCTGAGTCATCTAGAAGGAGGGAAATCTTTTGAAGAACCCTCTTGAAAATAAAACTACTGATAAAAAAACTATTTTGACAGATCACAAGCAGATCTAGCTCTGTTAAACCCAAAATATTAATTAGTTGCAGTTTTATATTTTTACACAGGAGATTTCCATAGAGAGCGCATTATTCCTGCTTGTACCTGTTCGGGTTTGAGGCCAGTGAAGCAGAACATGCCGATCTGATCGGTGACGTGCTGCCAGTTGTGGGAGGAGCCCTGCTGTTTCAGACCCGCCACCAACTGTTCCCTCATCTTAATGATGCGGTTGGCCATGCCATGGACTTCCTCCAGCCTGACAGCACAAACAGAACAAGAAAAACCTGTTAAAACAACAACAAGGTGCCATGGCACTTCTAACCCTTCAGTTTTATTCTTTTTTACACACCTAATCGTTACAGTGCAGCCACAAGATTCAACCTATTTTGATGGGATTTTGTGAAATAGAAACACAAAGTAGCAGATAATTTAGTGAAAGGGAAACAAAGTTTTGAAAAATGTATTCTGAAAAATGCAGAATTCTAATTAGGTCTGAGGCGACAAATTAGATTAATTGTAATGACTCAACTATTGAAATAAGCTGCAGAATGTGGCAATTTTCTTATCCAATGAATTGATAAATCGTCACAATAAACAATAGATTAATCAATACTATACTAATCATCTGTTGCAGTCCTGATGAGCTGAATAAAAACACTTTTTTATTTGTGAAACATGTTCCTCAATCCTTCCTATTTAGCTGTGCACTTACAGAGCTGGTCTATTACAAAGAATATATGGAGGTTAATGCCTTAAACCTGACAAAATGTGGAAATGGTCAGGTTGTAAGAAAACAATCCAGCTTCTGGGAGATGTCTGCTTTCGGTTCAGGTTCAGTGTTAATATTTTTACCAGAGCGAGCGCAGATCTGGTATGTTGAGGATGGTTGCAGCGATTCTGGCGCCATTTATCGGTGGGTTGGAGTAAATCGGCCTGATCAGGATCTTGAGTTGGGACTCGACTCTCTTGGCCTCTTCTGCGTCTTTACACACAACAGTGAAACCTCCCACACGTTCACCTGTCGTAACAGAGAGAACAGAGTCAGGCAGGGCCAAAGCTCCATGATCTATCAAGGGTAAACACTCTGCCTGGAGCTACTTTAAACTCAGAAGCCCACAAGTTTTGCCACGAGGTGGTGACAAAAACAATCTTTTACTGCAGGTGTTGCAGTCTGCTATGATCTTTATACACACCGTAGAGTCCCATGTTCTTGGCGAAGGACTGAGACAGCACGATGTTGTGGCCCGTCTCGATGAAGTGCCGAACAGCCCAGGCATCACGATCAATGTCGCCGCTGGCGAAGCCCTGGTAGGCCATGTCGAAGAACACCAGCAGGTTCCTTTTCTGTGAGGTTCAACATGCAGATAAGAAGCTGTTAATATTTAAAACGATGACACGACAATTTCCTAATGTACAGCTTTTATCAGTCATGGAAGTCTTTGTTAGAGAGCAAGATGATAATAGCAGCAGGTTTTATCAAGATGTTCCTAGAACCAGACCAAGGTGATTGTTTCTCACCTTCACGATGTCGCCAATCTCCTTCCACTGCTCAGGCCTGGGATCCACGCCGGTGGGATTGTGGGCGCAGGCGTGCAGCATAATGATGCTCTTCTCTGGGATTTTCTGCAACACGAAATGAGTAACTGGAGTATTAAAGACCATTTTTATTTAATGATGATTTCAGAGTTTAGACTGTGTTTTTATTTCTTCACACTTTGATAAACCTCGATTCTACAAAGATTGAGTGACTCAACTTCTCCTCATATAAATACTCTTATTGATCTAAATTATCATTTTTAGCTCCATCCTAACTCACAGAGATGTCGTCCAGGGCTCCTTTGAAGTCGAAGCCGCAGGTGGACGGGTCGTAGTATCTGTACGCTTTGAGCTGCATGCCGGCGTCTCTGAAGATGGGTGTGTGGTTTCCCCAGGAGGGTTTGGGCAGGTACACATCATGTGGACCTGTATGGAACCGAGCCTGAAACACAAAAACAACATATTATACAGCCAGCATGACCTTTAACCTGTCTCATTTTATACTGACAGTAAAACCAGCACTCACCAGGTAATTTCCCCCAATGCGCAAGGATCCAGTCCCTGAGATGGTCTGGACAGTGATGCTCTGATGGAAGGTAAAGTTTACGACCTTGACTGTTTGATTGTGACACGCCAAGGTCTAGATTGCTTTATCAGACACCATAACTTACTCTGCTGCTCTTCAGCACCTCACTGTCGGCACCGAGCGCCAGCTGGGCGCAGGCCTTGGTAAATTCACCAAGACCACCGATGGGCAGGTACTCCTTATCCAGCTGTTTGGATGCCATCAAAGCCTCTGCCTGGAGAACAAGCAAAGAGAAGAAAAGAAAAACTTTTTTTTTTTAAACTAACATCATTGTGAAAATGAAATAAATAAAAAGCAGATTGACTGTTTTACCTTACGAACACAGCTGAGCACAAAAGGTTTCCCCTGGTCATCTCTGTAGGCTCCCACGCCAAGGTTCATCTTCTTTGGGTTGGTGTCCCTCTTGAAGGCCTCCGTCACCCCCAGAATGGGATCAGGAGGACCCATCTGCACTCCAGCCCACCATGAGCTGCACAAAACAAACAATAAAAATGAATGCTGGCAGGACATCAGCTTTCACCCAAACAAAACCCAAAGTAACAACAAAAAGGTTGTTTGGAAGCTCTTACATTCATGACTATAAACACCAAACCACCTTTATACAACAGTGTTAGCAATGATCCTACTCACTGAAGTGATTCTAGCCGCCTACTTAAGTTTTTCCCTTCATGTGACCCCACTGAGCTGGTGACACATGAACGACACATGCTGCGTTTCAGGAAATTAACATAATCCAATTAGCCATTTCAAAGTCCAAAAACAGGAAAAGAAAGTAATCTGGATGCAAAATACAAGTTAGGACTGAAATTATTTCCACATTTACTCACTAGAAGAAAAAAGTGGATACTGAAAATTGCAGTAATGGTGAATACGCAGATATTTACTGGGGTAATTTCAAGGACATGGGCTTCAACCCTGTAAGGGGGTTGGGATCAGACCTTAAGGATTTTAAAATGCAGATGGCAAAGGTGGGCAGACCTGTCCAAAGAAATGCAAGCATGTTTCTTTTTCTTGCACTTATTGCCTCTACTCAGCTTTGTTTTCTTGGAAGTCATCCATAATGTTTCTAAACAAGGTTTGCCTGTTTTCCTATGGAAACACAATGAAAAGTATCTGATATCTTGTCTAAGTTATTTTATTTACTTCAATTAAATAAATAAAAGAAGCCAAGTTTGATTCACTGCCGCCCACCTGACCGATTATGACTCGTCATGCAAACGACAGCAGAGAAAGCTGCAACTTTGAGCGTTGAGATCCAGTTAGGAGCATTGAAAAGCATGCAAATACTTTAAAACACATTAGGCTACATTAACATCATCATGAGTTGAACAGATTTGATGAAACTCAACTGTTTATCTAAAGTAATATTTGAAAACCCAACAACATATCTCCTGTGTGAGTAAATGGAAATAAAAGTTGCTACAAGTGACCTCAGTTGCACTCTTTCTCTTATTTGTTGTCTCGGGTTTCTTCTACTTTGTGAAACATCTGAACTTTGTAGCTAAATTTAGGAGCGAACTTCATGCAAAGGGCAAAAGTCTAAAATTAATGTTCAAACATGAGGTGAATTTATTATAATATACTTAATTTCTTGGCAAACATGTTGCACAAAACTTCAGCTTAGTGAAGGGTGTCCAGATAATGTGCAATACTTGCAAGGTTAGCTTCATGTGTAAAAACATCTAGAGCCATTCAAAATATCCCATAGTTACACTTACTATATGAATAAAATCTATATGAGAAAATAAAGGCTTTGTCAATGTAGAAAAGAAGTTCGATTGGTGCTTAAAGAGGCTGTCTGGTTTTAACAGCCAGACCAGGGGGCACAGACTGCACAACTTACCTTTAGTAATCAATAGATCAAAGACCTTTTGGTCTAAACTATGTGTTTAGTACGTTATTAATCAAATAAATCTTAATTTAAAATGGTGATTTTTAATTTTTTTATTTTATTTTGATCGCAGTTGTCTGAGCCGACTGGAGCTAAAGCTTGCCCTCCAAGAACTAAGTCAAAGGACGAACCGGCGTCTCCTTCGCTTCTCGTGTTTAACCAATCACCGATCAGAGGTGGAACCTGACCACCAATCAGCGCGAGAGGCGAAATGAGTTAGCCAATGAACTCACGCGGGTTCATTAATTTGAGGCGTCTGGGGTTTCCTGTGACGCTGTGGAATTTAACGCAAAACTCTGCTGACGGTTTACTTCATTAGAAGAAAGCTCACTATTTAAGGCAACGTAACTTAAGCGGTAATTATTATGAAAAACACGCTAACTCGTCCAGTTATTTCCCTCCACATGGAAGCATTCGTCTCCACGGGGTGTGTGCCACGGACCAACCAACGTGACTTCCACCAAACTAACTGTCACTGTTGGTAACAATCACTAAATTATGAGTTAAGTAAGCTCTCAGGGGATTCCTTGAAATATAAAGGGAAAATTTGACAGAGAGAGAGAGAAGCGAACCACGATGCTAGCGAAAGCCGACAACATCGAGGCCTGCTGAAACCATTTGACCCCTGTCTGCTGCTGGTTAAACTGGTAACATGGCCTCTTTACACACCGTCCTCTAAAGATGGTTCGTAACATTTAAAAGTGACTGCGCATTTAAAGAGCAAAAAAATAATAATAATCTGCCTCCTGTGTTAAGCTAAAAGCTCACTGTCCTCGGGTTACATGTGGGTTAGCTCGGGAGTGCGGTTTACCTGTTGCGGCTGGACAGAGCTCCCAGGGCCGGGGAGATGTTGCCCAGGCAGTGGATCACCTTGTTGGACTTGAGCAGGGCCATAGTTGCTGTGGTGCACAGAGGAACCTAGCAGGATGTGGACAGACGTGAAGGACAGGGAAGACCAAGCTGATACGCCTACGGTACGTGCTGACGACAGAGCTGAACGTCACGAGTGAAGCGGACCACGTTGATGGGAATTCCGCTTCGTTTTAGGGATACGTGTCGTTTGGCTTGCTTGATCTTCTTACTTTGTGTTGAGATAAAAGTTCAATTAGTAAATGAATGGACGCGTCGTCGTAATTTAAAATACTACATAAAGTTACATTATGTTAAATAATTAATGTAAATTCAATTTAAAATGTAAACTTATCTTATAAGCCACACACAGATATACTTAAACATTTAGTTCTGTTATTTCTACAGAATTCGGCTTGTAGCTACTGAAAACCCAATGGTTATTTTCCAAAAAATCGATAAATGTAGACCAACAAAAAAGTATTTTCATTTCAGACATGTCTCACCCTACCTATTAAAAACATGTCTTTGCGCTATATAGTACTTGTACCATACTTTGTGCTCCTTTTGCATAAATACATGCACTACAGCACATGGAGGTGAGCAGGACGTTGTACTGCTGAGGTGTTAAACGTACGTCTGCTAAAGATTTAACACAAAACCAGACACACAAAACAAAAGTATTCTCTACAAACTGCCGTTACAACTACTGATAATAAGGAACGTATTTAATTATTTAATCGAGCTCATCAAAAGTCAAAGATTTATCCAAAGTTTACCCGTCTTTTGCTAAAAATATCTACCAAAATCAACAGATTAAGAAGAAAATACATTTGTACAGCATCACATATGCTGGTTAAAACTGATTTATATTTTAAATAAATAAATAAAACCAAAAAAAAGTAAATGACATTTAAGTTTATAAGTTGTAATTGTTCCCCTCATTTAATGTACTGATGTTCCACTAGAGGGCAATCTTAGACAATGAAGTATAGACATTAAAGTCGCTGCTCTGACGATGCCCATGTTCAGGTTATTTCAGAAGTATTTTGGCGCTTGATGATTAAAATTGACCTGCGTGGATTCAAATATTTAAATAACAAAGCGATCAGGTCCAGAGAAGGAGCGTATCTGGACCTGATCCACTGCAATTATTTCAGTTGTGACTGAAGCTATAAAAATAATTTTAAAAAACTTCATAAATGTACTTATTATGCTTATATCAGTCAAAAGATAGTTTATTTTAACTAGATGGAGAGTTTTCATTCTTTAAAATGAGTGTTACTAAATTAAAATCACCATGCATTGCAGTGAATAATTATTTCCCCCTTGATTTCTTCTATTTTTGCTTATTTACTTTAATGTTACAGATTATAAAACTAATTTTAGTATCAGACATAAGTATAGTCTGAGATTAGATGTAAAATCCAGTTTCCAATCATGATTTTATCCATTAACAGAGAAAATCTATAAGTCTGGTAATCGATTTTGTTTTACGATCTGAAACATGTAAATTTAACAACCAAAAAAAAAAAAAAAGCAAAAACAGATAATGTCTAAAACTTTTTGTCTGTGTTTCTTATCTTTATTTAGCAATAAACACACTGACAGAATATATGCTCTAGTAATGCTGTATGAAACAAAGATGCAGAATTGTTTTCTTTTCATTTTTATGTCTGATGTAGCTGCAAGAGAAGAAAGCTCACACTGAGCATCTTAGAGTCTAGGTGGTTTATCACACTGTGGAGGCTGGAAGTCCATGAAACACTTTTCTCAAACTCAGTGGACGACAACAGCATCTGCTGGCAAACCAACAGAGTGGCAGAAAGAGGCTCATCCTTGGCTTACATGTGGCTCTGAGTCTGTGCACAGAAGATATGGATTAATCCAGCAGAAAGAATAGAAAGGAACCAGGAGGCATTGCTGTGTCAAAACTGGTTCATCCTCACCTTAGAACTGGATATATTATGATTTTATTTTGCTTTATTTTTGCTAAAACTTCCAGAAAAAGATGATAGTTTCTTACTGGACCAGTACTATCTCTCAACAACTGTCATCTGAAGCTATATAATTAAAAACAGGTTCAATTCACTTAAATGAATAGAATCTGTAATGTAGCCAGGATTAGTTGATTATTAAATGTCAGTAAGTGATCTGTTGTCCAAATCAGCTAACCAGCAGATTTCACAAAACCTTAACTTTGCATCAAACCATTTTTCAGTGACATTTTTATGATTCTTGTCATCTTTTTTCCACCATTTCAATCAGGGCAGAGGTCCAAATAGTTTTACAAAACCAAAACAAAGTGAGAATATTTTTGCTTTGAATTAAATGTAACCTTTATTTTCTGCTGCAGAACAAGGTCATTGATTTAAGAAGGGGGGGAAGCAATTTCCACTGCATTGTGCAGAAAGCAAAGTCATCTGCTTCCCTCTCTCCGCTGCTCTGAGTGGGACTGATGTGTGTGAAGGAATCAGAGCAGATATAACTCTCTTTTCCCTTGTTGTCAGCAGTTAACAGCTTGGTGTACTGCTACTCTTTCACTGTGTGTCCTTCTGTACTTCAGTGAGGCCATTTACTGTCTATATATTTTTGGATATATAGCCTGTGTGCGTGTGGATGGAGTAATGGCGTGAGAAAAGCAAGTTTAATTAAATATGTGCTGATGATTAATTGATAGACGTTACATGGTTTCCATCACATCTGAGGGATAAAATCAGAAGAAATACATTAGATTTAAAATAAAATATAGCCTACATTGCATTCAGTTCACTTATATTAAGGACATCTTGGCATTCGAAGATGCGTGACTCTTCTTCTGATTTGTTTTCTGAGATATAAAGTGGAAAACGCTGGTTGTATTTCTTCATGCTGTGTCATGGCAGGCCATTTCGTGTGGAAGGCAGTGTGAACTGATCACCCAGCTCCTACTCTGCCCACTTTCTCTCAAAATGGTCCGGAAAGAGTCGCCGAGTTCCTCTGAGACTCTATAAAAAATGGATCAGCACAAGCTCCCTCTTCAACACACTTTCTTTCTGCAGGAGATTAGAAAGAGAGGCAGCACTTAGAGGGAAACACTCTCTTCCTGGTGATCTGTAGTGGAGATGTAATCTTTACACTTGACACAGAGGTGAGTGTTTTACAGCACCAGACAAACCTTTCACTGCAGCAGCTTCTAGATTTATGTTACATTTATTTATTCTCTCATTTGTATATTTCTGTAGAACAGTACCAGCCTCATGAAATAAAGCAAGAACATTATAACAAAATAACCTGAAATGAACAAAACAATGAGATGCCACAGAACAAAGTTCCTTCTCTATAACTACAGGGAACATATGTGATTAAGTTAAAAATACAAATGCATAATACACAAGATTCTTCGCTTGCAATTTAAATCTCAATAAACAGCTTTACTTTGATGAAGAAAAGAAAGTCAGCGGGTATTTTCTGTGCTTTCAGGCGCACTGTTTCTGGTCACACATGCACCAGGCTACATTGAGAGGTAGGAAGGAGGAAGCAGTGCAGGAAGACAGGAGGGTCCCGGGCAGGCAGGCGGGAGACAGGCAGGCGGGTCACAGCGTGGAGTCCCGGCACAGGACGATCTCCATCTCAGTGCGGTACAGTTTCCCTCCGTCAGCCAGAGCCATGATGCTCTTTTTGTAGTCCACCAGCCCGGTTGAGTCCAAGTCCTGCCAGAAACGACACAGCCAGAGAGAATCACACTGTCAGAGGCTGCAGCTCCATCTCCCTGCTATATTTAGCCTTTAGAAGAGTCATGGATGTGTCAATCAATAGGTGAAGTATTCATTACCATTTTGTTCTTGTCACAGAGGTCCTTCAGCAGAGCATCCAGCTCCTGCTCATCAATGTAGCCATTACCGTCCTGATCAGAGAGAGAAGAAGACATCATGGGGAAAAGATGTTCCTTTCAGCTTCACATATATAAAATCATCCCAAACTGCTGCTGTCATGTGGATTTTAGCCTAATGAGGAACACAGAACATGTACAAATATGGACCTTATGTATGGAGAGTGAAATGTGCCAAATTGCAAGAGTTTACAGAGTTTGTAATAAACTTGGAAGAAGTTGTCTTGACTTCCTGTTTGAAGCAGCCAATCAGATGTCAGGGTCTATAGAGGGACAATCAGTCAGCGTCACACTACATCATCACGTCGCTGCGCATGTCGCCTGCAGAAAGTGAGCATGAACACATTATTCAAATTATTTAAGCTATTTACAATTAGGCTAATAAAATGATCTACAACTAGCAACCAGCGCAGATCACCTCTCTTCGCACGCAGCTCTGCGGTATCTGCAGATAGGTTTCATTTTTAGCACAGCGTCTCTGCCTCCTGTTCGGTCTGCTGCTACGCTTCTGATTTCTGACGGCTTAGTTTACCACCTGCCCTGATGGCTGCAGCCACATGTTCATTTTTCTGATAATCATGACCAAAATCGGAAGAAATTATCCTTTTATTTGCCATTTGTGCACTAAATGTAAATTCTATTTTTATAATGACAAATTTCAGTTGCAGGAAAATCCTATTCCTTACTCAACGCATCTCATTGAGACCTGATCTGTACATGGAAAATTACTTTAATATAGCAAATAATGTCCAGCCACTGAAGTTTGGGTCATTTATTTATTTTTCTCCCCCATTCACTAATGTCAGTTTGGTATCACAACTTATTTTATCCCGCTGTGATAAACAGTTGTAGTAGTCGCAGTCATCCGCTGTGTTTACAAACAAATAATCCCTCAATATATAGTATAGCGTGAGCTTTGTAACTGCCAGCTGATAGGTAGTTGCTATGGAGTTGCTATGACAACAAAAACCAAACCACAAGCTAAGAACTCCAGCCTCTTTCCCAACTTATAAATAAGTTAATTGAGGCATGTATAAGTAATCGTATATTAAATACATTACTTCTGTATTTATTTCTAGTTTTAAAAAATTAATGTTGCATTTAAATATTTATTTCATAAGTTATTTATTTATTGTGACTTGGCACTCTTCACCCTCTATACTTTTGGTGACATAACAAATCTGATATTTTTAGCAGGGAATGACAGAGAAAACATTTGTTTTAAAATGTATTTATTGAGTAGTTAATGTTCAAATTAACTACTCAATTATAACTCAGTTATTACTAATTCAAATATTCTTTCTACATTTTATGTTTTATTTTTGTAGGCAATTACTAATTCATTTAAATAGTAGTAGACATGAATTTACCCAGTTGTCTATTTCATTATATTTAAGGATTTCAAGTCGTGTAGATTATTATTAAGCCTGTCACAATAAGAAATTAATCAATTAAAATTAGCTCAATAATTTTCATTTTGATACAAAAATTTTGAAAGGGAATTTTGTTTAGAGAGTTCATAATCTATTTTATTATAATTTTGATTGTGTGTGGTTTTTATTTCCTCTTAACTTGTTGTTTTTGGTTGTTATGTTTTATTTTGGATATTTAAAATCTCTTCCAGTTGCAGCATGAATTGTTCTGTACAAAATTAAAGGTCATTGAAGTAGCATTGATATGCATTATTATATTAACTGAAAATGGATTCAAGACAACAATATTATCATTAACCGCAATAATTTCTGCCAGAGACAATTTATTGACCAAGAAAATTTGTTATTGTGACATGCCTAATTATTATATACATAAACATTAGTGATTTACTTGTTTTTTAATTGGAATTTGAACTCCATAGATGATTGCTAAAACTGAACATCTATGGAATCTATATGGCAGAATGCCTTAGTCTTAGAAATAGGTGAAATATGCCACTTTATAATGCAAAATGTACATAAATAAACTTTAGAAATGTGAAAATTAGACTGACAGCGATGTACTTTCATCAACATATAGATTAGACAGACTGAAATGAAGTTTCCTGGAGAATAAATCCATAATGCAGCAACAAGCAGACAGTGAACAGATGTCCATCGTAAACATGTCTGGTCAGCCATCAGCCTCCACAATCAACAAAAAGTACTGATCTTTTTCAGTTATTACCGTCCGTATTTATGTTCAGAAACAAGTTCTTTACCTTATCATAGAAAGTGAAGAGAGAGTCAAACTCCTTAACGGTGAGTCTGATGCCCTGTAATGTCACACAAAGAGAGAGAAGACAGAATGATTAGAAACCAATGAATGCATATTTCTCGAGAGCGGTAAAAGCCCCAGATCTACCACCGATATTAATCCGTGGAGATTATGATAACTGGGACTAGAGTTGAGTTAATCCTCATCAGACTGACTAATCCTCTGTCAAGAGAAATTGTTGATCTGCTCTCACAGTCCAGCACATTTAAATGGGAACAAACAAGATGGTTGAAGAATCCAAATTCAAAGACACAAATGTGTTGGAGGTGCTCAGTTTAAATTATTTCTCCCAGTAATGCTTGATTAAAGGCTATATGGCCAGAGAAATTACACAAGAAAAAGTGAAAGTAAGTAGAAGCTCCGCTGCTCACATAAAAATCTAAACTGTGCATTTATTAGTTTTATAAAATGATCAGAGTTTAAAAGAAATAAGGAAGCAGGATTGACTCTGGGGGTAAACTTTATATTTATTATTATAATATGAGTAATTTCTTTATTTTCAGCGATATGTTTAGACTAATGTCATTGCAAGCAGATGTTCACCGGAAAATATTGATTTGTGTTTCTGTGATGTTACTTTTACCAGGAGCTGACAGCTACCAGCTGGTTTCTGCTTCCCAAAATAAAAATAGATTCAAAATATCCGGGTCTTCCACCATTTTTACAATTTTCTATTCCTTTCCAGGATAAGCAGTCTAATATCTCAGCAATATCTGGAGAAACTCGTCAATTTATTTGTTTATTTGTAGTCACATTGATTACTGCAACAATGTCTTCACATGTCTCCCTAAAAAAAAACAAATCAATCCTCCAGCTGAAGCTGATCTATAACGCTGCTGCTTGAGTTCTGACTAAAACCAGGAAGTTAGAGAACATCACACCAGTTTTAAAGTACTACTGGCTCCCTGTATACTTTGAAATGCCCTTGATTGATTGATTGATTGATTGATTGATTGATTGATTGACTTTCAGTGGTTTCAGAGAGAAAACCTCCACAAATAGGCAACCAGGACGATCCTGATCTGACGTCAACTTTTCACTTTCAACACATAGCAGCTTCCTGACAGACAGAGCTCCACCTGCACTAAATGACACCAGTGTCAAACAAGTTGCATGCTTGTGATCCTTGGGATGATAATCTCCATCACTGTAATCTAAAAGATTAGTCTACATCAGTGAAGTGCATTCAGGAAAGCCAGTTCCTCACCAATCACTGGCTTACACCCATAAAAACTCACTGCCTCCATTTCGATAATTATTTGGCTCTGCATGCAGCGTTTAGGGCCAGCTACTCCAAGAGGTTTAAATCAGACTTGCATGCAGCAAGGAGGGCTGAAGTTTAAACTCTTATTTCAGAAACACAGCAGATAAAATTACAAAGTTAAAACTAGAGGATTACTGAGTTCTACATTTGCAACATGAAAACTTGAAGGTGGTTTTCCACTTTGTGTTTCCACCTAGTTTAATCTCCAGTGGCCACTGTGAAGCAGGATTTGTGCCATGCATGAAATGCTGAGGTTGGACAAAATGTGCATGCAGCGTAGCCAAACAAACTGGCTGCGGCTTACTTAACCGGAACGACTGAAGACTGACATGGTGGCAGTAAAAGACAGAGACTTAAAAAGCATGCAGCTTTTTCCTGTTGTGTTTCCTTGACTTTTGCAATTTATTCTCTACTTACCTTTAGGATTCATTTACATATATTTTAAACAATTTTCCTCAACTCATTTTCTGACTCATTAATTAGGTTTTACTGCTGCCAGTGTGGAGGCAGTTGCCAAAAAGCACTACACTTTAATCTATTTGTGTCTATAGAGTGATGCGCCTTATGGCAAGGCTCAAAAAGTAAAGCAATGCCAATCTAAAAATGTGGGATCTTAAGAAGATGAGTAATAATAACAATAAATAAATAAAGCTGAAGCCAAAATGGACAGAGAATAAACCAAAAAGTGAATAAAGGCCTTCTGCATCCGGCTAATAATTAAAGATCTATGATTAAGGATTGTGGAGTTGTGCGATAGACTGTTTTTATAACTTTTAGTTTAAAGGTAAACAAAAGAGAAAAAAAAGCCAGCTAAATGACATTGACAGTGATTTTAAAAGTAAAACTATCTTAAAGAAAATGAAATCTTCTTTTCAGTGATAAAGAAATAAATACATTTATATTTGCGAATCCTTGAAGGAATGAACATTGTACTTTTTAATTTCTTCCCATCACAAACTTTATTATATTAATTGGGATGACAAAACTGAAATGTGAAAGAAAAAAAAAATGTTTTCAAAATGTGTATAAGTAGGATTCTGGCCTGGACTTTGACTAGGCCAGTACTCTGCAATCTGTCCTGCTGGAAGATGAACAATATAATGAGATCAAATTACACATGTTTAACTCTGTTTACCAGTTAGCTGAGCTCTAAAGGATTGGATTTAATTTAGGGGTATCAGAGTAAAAGATGACTAAATCCATATACACAACACACTTTTCAGTTTGTAAAAACATTTGAAACCATTTGCTTACACATAAAATCCCAATAAATTATATTGATGTTTGTGGCTGTAATATAACTAAACGTGAAAAGTTCAAAGGTTTTAAATAAATACTCTTCGATGCACTGTATTTTAAAGAGAAAGCGCTTGAAAGTTGATGTTTTTTTGTTTTTTGACGGCTTAATCTCACCTGAAATTTGAGCAGGAAGTTCTCCTGGACCGGCAGAAGCCTGTGGTGAAAAACATAAACCCGTCAGGGTTGATCTGAAGAGCAACTTTCAGGAAGAAGAGCAAGCAAAACCGAGAAGTGACGCTCACCTCGCCATCTCAGAGAGGCCCAGCTTACCGTCACCATTCAGGTCAAACATCCTTAGCTACAGAAAAATAAAATCAGAAGGGAATTCATCAGAGGAAGTTTAGGGGAAATGTTGCAAACATTTATCATTTGTCCACTGAAGCGGTCGGGTGTGTTCAGCTCACAGATGGCCGACTGACCCTGGTGGCAAAGAAAGCAACGTCTCAGCAGTACAGGTGCACTATGTGCTGCAAATGTGATTAATATTTTAATATTTAAGCCTCCACATAATGTTTCATTATGCATATGACCAGCAGTTAGCTGTAAGTTGTGAATATGGCAGCATTAAGGGGCAAAAGGTCAATGCAGATCTTAAAAAATTTATTTTCAGACTTCAACTTGTGTGGAAGTCTGAAGCTTTGAGGTTTATCAGAATGCAGCAGCATGATTGATATGCATTTATAATTTTTTTTATATATATTTTGTATTTTGAGGGGCCGGTAATGGTGGTTATTTAAACGTTTAAGCTCTCACGATTGTCTGTGTGTACTCGTTGAGCTTCTTGTCATCGTAGTCTCTGTTGGCCTTCTTCAGCAGGTCCGACAGGAAACCCTGAGATGAGAAAGAAACCAACGATGAGAGGACTTTAAACATTTTCATCTGACTGCAATTACGGTGGAAATCAGAGGAAATTAATTGTAGGAAGTACTCTTTATTTTCTTTTTCACATAAAAGTACAGGTGTCTATTAGCATTTACACCAACAGCATTACAACAAGGCTTATTATTGTCATCTAATACACATGCAAAAAGATGAGAGAACCCATCATTGCCATGAATTTTCTTGGTAAATCTGTCCATATCAGTTTTTCTTGTATATTTCTTCATTATTAGCTTTTTGCATTTATTTTATGTTCTGTGGTTGATCAGATTTATTATGCTTCCCTGATCCCTATTCTTTTATTGTGTATTTATTCTGTGTTTAATTTTTCCTTCGTTTTGCTCCTCACGCAGCTGCAGTGCATTCATTTAATTACTGTCACCTGTTTCAGGCTCTACTAATTGTTCTCACTGCATTTCCTGCCCAAATCTGAGTCACTTAGATCCAATTTTCTCTGCACTCATTTCTACATCATTTGTAGATCCATGTGCATGCTTGTTATTTATTTATCTATTTATTTATTTGTATTCACTCATACCGGATTACTTCAATCACTTTTAGGAAAAAAATTAAGAGACCACTTAAAATGATCAGTTCCTCTGATTTTACCTTTTTATATTTATATGTTTGAGCAAAATGAACTTTGTTCTTTTATTCTATGTCTCCGAAATGCCACGCGCAAATGTAGTATTTATTTGCAGAATATGAGAAATGGGCAAAATAACAAAAAAGATTAAATACTTTCAGACCTCAAATAATGCAAAGAAAATAAGTTCATATTCCTTTAGAAACAACAATACTAATGTTTTAACTCAGGAAGAGTTAAAAATCAATATTTGGTGGAGAAACCAGGAGGTTTTCAGTGCAATGAGCTCTTAAGCATATATTTTATAAACTTTTATCTCTTATGGTTATATTTGTATTATTCAACACCTTAGATCAGGGGTGCCCAAAGTCGGTCCTCGAGGGCCGGCATCCTGCATGTTTTAGTTCTCTCCCTGGTAGTACCAACAACCTTTTCAGCATGTCGGTGTTCTTGTTAGGCCTTCTAA
>CAEFZX010010345.1:0-13965 GCA_903066825.1 Alfaro cultratus
GACTGTCTGACAACTGCCTGCGTTGTCAGACAGTTGTCAGACACCGTAGACATATATATATCTATATATATAGTTATAGTTATCTTGCACATTTACTGTATATACTGTATTTTTATGTACAGTATATTATTGACAATTTTGTCTATATTTTAATAATGTTTTATCTTTTTGTGAACCTACATGGCTCAGTTCTGCTGTTTCGCCTGAATTTCCCTGCTGTGGAACAATGGAGGATATTTTTATTCCATTCTGTTTCCAGGTGTTGCATTGAAAGGCCTTCATGACGTCATCATGCGGACTTTTTCATATTTAACTGAGCAAATCGGTAAACTGTCTGAATTTGAAGACAGTATTAAAAAATTCTCTGTCATTCTTCCATTATTTGATAAATATAAAAAAATGTAACAATTCTAACACACTTGAAAAAGGCAAAAGTTTGATTTAGCTGAAAAAAAAACATTAATATTCCTTTTTATGTATGTAAATATAAGGTGTCAGTAAAGTCTTCTGGTAATATCTCATAAGTGTTTAATCTCCACATGACAGAATTAATTAGTTAATTAATGGGAAACTCCTAGAGCTTAGTGCAAATTAATATTCTGTCAAAAGCAAATACCATTTGGATTTAGTGAGTATGTAACAGATCAGGATTGTTATGCTGCTTTGTGTCCTATTTACATAAAATAAAGTGAAAGTTTACAGAGAAATACCTGACTTGCAATAAAATTTTAAGTGAATGTTTCTGCTTTGTCTTGCCTGTCATAAAACGTTAATTCATAATAATGTAGCGTATCTTGAGGAATGTGTGAAAGGTTGAGGTTTTTTTTTTTTTGCTTCTGTCTGTTTTCTAAATCACTTTTATTTAGCAAAGAAACACTTGAGGAAATCATACCTCAACTGAAACTCAGAGTCAGACTGACTTCAGTCACACCTCTTGGTGACTATTGTGCTTTTTGTGGCTTATTTCTATTAAAATAAGATGCCTGACAAGTCTGCCAGTTATGCTGAATGCCGTGACTCAGTCTAATTTATCATCCCAAACAATTGTAGCCTTTATTATGAATAGGTTTTGCTCTTTACAACTTAATTTGCCTTATTGCTGGTAATTTTTACATTTAAAACGTTTAATTTACAAATTAAAGTGTTAGAAGTAAGTAGTGGAAGATGGTTAAACCATAAACTTGAGTCATCTTTTCTGAAATGTTAAATCATGTCATTTATGACACAAAAAAAGCATATTGTCTATATTGATTTCTGTATAAGCATGAGTTCAAAATGTAGACTAAAATTGTTCATAATTTTCAAAGATATCAAAATTCTTATTTCATTGGAACCTTGCCATTGGACTGCGACACAATTCCACACATTCTCATTTCCCTTCACTGCTCTGACTTTGATTTCTCCCATCGTGTTGGATTTCTCTGATTAAAAACTGTTTCTCTACACCCTTCATTGCCCTGCAGGGCAATATATATTTACGTTATTGATAACGTAAATATTCTCAGATTGTCTTTCGATGAGATTTCAATATATTTGAAAATGCTGTTTTCTGCTTGTTTAAAAAATAGATAAAAAAAAGAAAAACCTCAAACACATTTGTCCGCAGGAAGGCTTATATGAGAACAGTGAGTACTTTCTAAGGGAATTTTTGTGAGTAAATTTGCCACATTTGTAATTTCTACCTTTTAGAATGTGATTTCTTTCAAACTGTGTTATTTCGAGGGTTGAACTGTTCTAAGCAGAAATAAAAAACCGAGAATGAAAAGAATCATCCACGATGCAGGCCTGCTTCTTTTTGCAGTACAAGGACAGTTTTGTATGGCTTTTGTTGCGTGATTTTATCTCTCATTTTTGATAAGAGCTCTGCCTGTGACCGCCCCGTGTTCATGGCATGGCGATAAATGGCAGAATCCATTTCTCATTCTTGTTAACCAAGTGGCTAGTATTCTTAATGAACACTATTAAAAGCAAAGTGTCATTACCCCGGCACTCACTCTATTCTTTACAGCCATCAATGTCTATTGATGTCTTTCTTCCTCTAATCATAGACTTCCTCTGTGAGCGCTCGTCTTCACCCACATCCGCTGCCTCACCGACACAGAACGATGCCAATTGACTTGCTTTCTGTGACATTCAGAGTATGTGGTGAATGAAACCGGAGTGTGGCAAAGAGATGAACATCTTACAGTTAGCACACAGAGTTCTTATGTATGGAAAAGAACATGTTGACTTCTCCAGACCATTGACTAAAAGCAGTCAAACAGGACTTTGAGAAGCTTTTAGATGAGCTCAAGGTTTCCAGATTGCATTTTTTAAAGGGTTATTTTTTTTTATTAATAATCTTTTAGTAAGATCAATGAATAGGAAGGGTGGATTTTCAAAAGTGGATCTGAGTTGAAAATTCAAAACACACTTTCATTGAAAGGGACAATATTATGTATTTTCCAGGCATATAGTTCCATTTTAGAGCAAAATCAAGTAACTATGTTACCTTCAGTTGTATGTATCAAATATGACTTAAAGGAAATTTGACTTTGTAATTTAACACCTTGAAATAGTCTGCCTTGAAACAGGCCTCTGTCTCTTTAAAAACTTTTTTGAAGCTCTGCCTTCAGGAAGTCATCACAACATGGCTTCTCTATTAAGCCTTTACCGACGTGTTTACCGACGTCGCACTGAGAAGCAGCTCGTATAATGAGCTCAGCTGATGTGCAGTCCCACCAGGTGTTTGCTAATTACTGCTGGCTAGTCTGAAGGAGATGAATGGGGAAGTCGAAGGGAAGAGTTGCAGAAGCTTGGAAACTGCAGCTCAGAGGAGGAGCTGCGCCTCGGTCACCCCCAGTCGGTTGCCACGGGAGATGAAAGGATTTCTCAAACCTGCATGAAAGAAGGCAACACGCCAGATATGTTTTGATGAGGGAGTAACATTATGATGTTGATTTTTCCCCCCTTCCCTTTATGCGTTAAATGTCGTATTGTGGTCCCTCAAATTAGAACATGCAACTGGAAATTAGCAAATGGTCATCCAACTGGTTTTGATGTGACCAGATTTCAACAATTTAGCTCCTGATTTGAGGCGAGTCAAAAAATGTAAAGAGTTAAAAAGTTTAGTTGGGCTAACCATAAAAATCTACTGCTAATATTTGAGCCATTAGTTCTGCTAATGCTAAATGGTGTATCAACATGGTATTTAGTGGACGCTAATGCTAAAGTGCTAATTTCAACCTTGCTGATAGTCACCATGTATCAATGACACTGTCTCTTACAGTACAGTTTATCACTATAAACAGGGTTACATTTGGTATTACACACCTGCCTCCATGGTTGAGCTTGAGGAAGTGGTTCTTTGGAACAGACCTTTCATTAGTGGTTTTAGCTTCATAGTGGTTGAATATTGCTAACTGTTGCTGATTTAGCCTAACTGACCACAGTGGAGCTTCAATCAGAAATTACACAGATCACAATAGATTTTTTTTTACTGTAGAACTACAGTCTGTCTGAACCCTCCTGTTATGTTCGTTTCTGGGGTACAGCAATAATGTTCATGGGTCAATTTGGCCCTGGGAGTGTTTAATCATGTAATAGTGTCAGAAACCAAAAAATTCCTCCAAAACATTTTTGTATCTGATTATTAACTCCAATACTAACCATTTCAATCAATATTTGTGCAATTGGTTCCTGTCAAAAGTTGCATGAACACCTGCTTTCTCGCAGTTTCCTAGTGAAGTAAAGAGAACAGTGAGATATGGGCTTGTGTCGGGGTGTGCATGTATGTGTCTGGTGGCGTGTGTGTGTGTGTGGTGAAATATGGTTCATAGCTGCAAGGAAACATGTAGAATTGGACATTTTTTAATCTTTTTCTGCACTTCAACTTGACAGCTGGGTCAAATTGACCCGAACAGTATCTATGTAAATAGTAGACGCATGGGGGGGGTTGCAAATGTGTAAAATGAATACATTTTCAATTTATATGTAGAGTGCGTCTATTAAGACAAATAGAAAACAATTCATGCAAAAAAAATACTTCCAACTATTTTAAAAAATTTTTAAACTTTAAAACGGGTCAATTTGACCCGGAACATAACATGTTAAGCATGCTAAATGTTTTCAAAGTTAGCAAAAAATGCTAAAGAGCCAAATGTAAAATTAGCTCTGAATTAGCGCATTAGCAAAAATGAAAACTACTTCAACAAAAACTGTAAAAGCTTAACTTAATATAACAGCATCTAAACATCTCACTATAAATTTTAAATACTAGGAATAAGTATATATATATATATATATATATATATATATATATATGTAAATTTTTTTTAACACTTTAAATATTCATGCCCATGTCTTGTTACTCTGATGAGACATGAAGTATTGTTTTGAATTAAGAGCGGGGAGGAAGCGGTCTGAGGGGTGTGGCATGCTCATTTCTTTGGAAGTGCGACACAGAAATTTGCCACATTTCATATGATTTCATCAGGGAGCAGCTGCATTGTGATATAAGAATGAATATAAATTTCAAGCCTTCATTGACAATCGCAGCACCTTGCATTCTGGTTTTGTTTTGAGAGCCAACTGGAAGTGTGTGTAGAAACAACAAGGCGGTTCACACAAAACGTATGTTCAATGCAGAATTAACAGAACCGAGCCAAACAAAAGCTGTAAAACTTTAAACTGTAATGAAAAGTGTCGGTAAGTTTTGACACTCTGTGGCTAAAGGTGATGCTATTGCAGTACATGCTAATGTTTCAGCCAGTCCCCTTTTGTGAGTTTGTAGCTGCAAAAAAGGAGAGAAATTCAAACCTTTTCTGTTTGAAAATGAAAGTAATGTCTTTTCTGTTATCTTTATTTATAAAATTAAACCCTGTGTTCAAGAACTGCTGATGAGTCAAAAGTCTTGCACTGTCTTTTGACAGCAAAAATGTTTTCAATGGAACAAAATGAGCAGTCACAATCTTCTCAAGACTCTTAACAGTATACTGCCTAAGACCTTCAGAGTTTAATTCATTGGTATACCATGAACTGCTTCACAACAATATACAGTTTGTATTTGATAAAGCCATCTGCTAATTATAAGTAAGATGATCATATAGTATTTTTGTTCTGTGCTTTAATTTATTGGTTTGCAACCATGCCATACTTTTCACATTGACTACACCGAGATGTGCAACATCCAGCAAGAGAAGGAATTGTTATAAAGAAAAAAATCTGGATTATATACATGACATAAAGACAGAGTACTAACACAGCAATCCCTTTGAGAGCCTGTCCTTAAGGTTTATGAAGTTCAGGTTCTTTTATCATTTCCTATCAGGAGTAGGAAGCTCTACTCCTGTGGATATGTTCTAGACCCTGATTGGTTAGTACTGGAGGCTGGAGCTAGCTGCTAGCAGGTGCCTACTTGCCTAAAGCAGTCTCTGTTTACAAAATAGCCACTGATTATAGTCGTACTAAGTTCCCGTGTAAATATATTAAAATCTGTGCTTAGCAGAGTTACTAAATAAAGAACATATGAAACATTTCCAGTCTGATATGGTGGAAACATTTGTAAAAATCAATTAAATACGGTTCACAACAGCCTGGGCCAATGCCGTCCCACACAATTCACCCAGACCAGACAGGTGTTGCACTAAATCCCATGTTTGTGCTCAACACTCCCTACAGTATCTCAGAAATGACTCAGAACGTGTAACAAAGCGTGTGATTTAAACCGCTGCTGTCCCAGGGTGAGATCTGATTCCCCTTTGGGACGCAAGCTAGCTCATCAGAGATCAGACCCCCAGCGGAGGATGTATTGTTCCAGCAGGTGTTCCTCATTCGTTCTTTGATCGGTCTGAGATGCTTGAGGAGTTAAAGACGGTCACACTCTGTGTTGGCCAGTTGGTTGTGGTGTTATTAGTTCAGTGTGTGCATCATTTCTGTGTGAAATCCAGTTAATATATTCATTTTTTCCTGTCATGTCGCTGCTTCTCTTCAACCTTGAATGCTCATTTGTCCCTCCGTCCCATCGGCGTCCTATTACATGCATCCTCTAACGAAGCAGGAATAGAATTAGGGTTTGTTATATCAGCGGGAGTCTGAGAGACCGTCCTGCATAATTGGGAAGTAAGTGGAAAAGATATGTGATTATGAATAAATAAGCCCAAAGTAATTAATGAGGACCAATGATTGGACCAGCGATAATTAAATCAGCCGTGTTTTTCAATTTGCATGATTAAGATGTTAGTTAACGCTGTGTTGTATCCACACGTTACAGGTTGTTCATTCTCAAAATGTCAACATATCAAAATTCTCAACACTACACTTAATTATCTCCAGGAGCCTTAAAACTATCAGCTAAATCAATTAACTTTAATCTGCAACCAATTAAAGTGTGACTTTTAGGAATGCTAATGTGCCACATGTTGTACTTAGACCGCGGTCGGCTCGAACGTGCGGCTGCCGCCGAAACGCCTGCGACTTCGAGTGGGTTCAACCTCCTTCATACACAGCGCCTAGAAAAGAGGAAAGTACAGACTTTTGAAGCATCAGGGATATATTTTAAATAGAATTTTCTCATATTTTACATGAATTGCGGCGTGACTTTTATGCAACGTTTCAGGATTCCACAGGGGGTCAGAGGCGATTAGCATATTTTTGACTTTTTAAACAATTGATAGTGGCTCTGAAAAGGACTTTTAAGGAACGGCATGAATTTAGCCAGAAGAGGCAGAAAGGAAGGAACCAGCTCAGGCACTTCTGGCTAATAATATGATGTCAAATGAAGAGGGCAGCACTCAACAATGAACCACAAGCTTTTCATGTCTACCTGCCATATGCATATCAAACACAGCACTTTGCCTGAGATGCTGTTTAAATATTATGTTGACCAAGACAGCAGAACAAGGTTGATCGGAGGATGTATGTAGAGGAGGTAAAAAAAAAATAAAAAATAAAAAAAATCTTTCAAAGCTTCCATAGTTGTACCTTTATCTAACAGACCAAAGCAAAGCTCGTGCTGCATTGTGCTATAACTCACTGATAGTGTCATTTTAACCTTTCTGGTGCCCTACAGATTGTGGAAATAGCCTGGACATTAGTAAAACACGTTTGAGGCTCCAGGGGAACCACGGCGGTGTAAATCTTTGGATCACCTGGGAAATTGTGGGAGGGGAAGTGAATGAGCGCGGGTCCCGGCGGTCCCCTGTCCTTTTAAAGCCACGGCGCAAGGTTTCCTTTTTATTCTTTTGTTTTAGACGATGAAGTTCCACCTTCTATTTAAGATATGTTTCCATTCTTATGTGCTGATGTTTTCATAACTGAAATGACCTTCAGTGAATGCGCCAGGGTTAATCTTTGTTGTGTGTTTTTTTTTTTTTTAAATGTAATTTTTATTCATGTGTGTTTTACTTGGTGTGGTTTATGATTTGGATGATGTGGCTGAATGCCCAGGGTGGCATGCTTTGTGGGTGGCATAAAAACTCAACCAATAAAACATGATTTTTAAAAAATCTGTTGTGTTCGATTTGACTTTTATTTAGCTTTTATTTACATGTCCACAGCTTATTTCTAAACTCTGTCAGCAGGAGATATGTAATTTTTTTTAGACTGTAGGGGAATACGTAGAGTTATGTCTGTTGAGTACATAAATTTAAATGATAAATTGCAGGTGACTTGTCATTGGGAAATTATAACTTTGGTAAAAACAATTAGCTCATGTTGAAGCAGGATATTACAGCTCTTATACAGATACTTGAGACATTAAGTATTAAGCAGGTAATTGGTGAGTAAAATATGAGTTACACAACAACCATGTATCCTTGATGACATATTGGGTTTTACTGTACTGCTTTTGGGTTTTACAACATGCTGTAAATCCTCTGTAACCTACCAATCTTCAGTATCAGACAGGAACTGAGTCTTTGATGACTCAGAATTGGTGAACAAATATCCTGATGGGGATATTAGTGGCAGGATTTTGGACTAATCTTTCCCCCCTGCACCTCTTCATCTAAAAAAAATAAATAAAACATATTTTGGGATGTTCATTACATATCATTGTTGGTGTTGATTGTTGAAAGTTTTCTCTGATATTTAAGGTTTTGGATAAAGTGTACACTCAGAATTTCAGAGGTGAACCTCGGTGACAAGTGTTGCCAATTGACTTATTATTATAATGTATTGGTGGCTCAGTATAAAATCATTCATTTTTATCAGATAGAGTTATAGAAGGTTCAAACTTCCATTGTTTTGTCCTTCAGATAATTATATATATATATATATGTATATCCCTCCATATTTAACCTATAGTAGCTGAACATTTTTACATTTTTTTCAGGTATGTATTTTTAAGCCATCATAAAAGTGGTTTGCCATGGATCTATACTTTTCTGAATTTTTTTTTTTTTTTTTTGCCATGAAGTTTCATCTCCATTGACATTATGAATTAGAATTCTGCATAGATTTTTGGATATATTTAATCTCTAGCAAACTTTCCCTTTTTATAGAAAGGCTAAGGTTTTAAGTGAAGAACCTGACAAAGGCCAGATGGCTTATATGCTAAACCTTTTAAATCGTCAGCTCACTTATCCATTTGCAATGCCCACAAACCGGCGCTACGCCAAATGCTTCGAAAGAGCTGCTAACATTGTTGAAATTCCACTTTCAACAGCAGTAAATATTAAGATATTTGATAGATGCTTCTGTCTGGACAAGGTGAGAGGAGCATGACAGGTTATAGATTGTTAGACAAGAACGATTTAAAGTGTTTAGAAGCGATTGTGAAGAGTTGGTTTCTAGCCTACACCACATGCTAAGCCGTGGCTTAATGAAACGAATCAAACAAAAACACCACTGGTGAGAGAGAGAGACGTATAAAACTGAAGTTTCTCAAAAAATGAGGGTATTTACAGACATTTGGCTTTGATGCACATAATAATTTCAACACATGTTATTGCAATTGAGGCCTTGAAGAAAATAATATGAAATATGTCCAGAAAAACTGTAAATATTTTCTGAAAGGGTTTTATATGATATCCAGCTACAACACTGACCTCTGTCAATAGAAAGTGATGTACCACCCACTGCTGATGGATGGCTAAAGTAGCAAGCTAATTAGCACAGCATGTGATGATCACTCAGGTCAAATAAAGTTCAGAGAACATTGGAACCTATGTGTTAATCACATTGAAAATACAGTGAAGGACTACACTTGGTGTTATTAAGTATTCAGCTTCCTTTTTACTTCATTTATTCCTAATGTTGCATTGTCCACAGCCACCTGATGGCAGTCATTATGGTGGATCGAGCTCATTAATTTAGAATGGCTAAAAAGCAGTTTCAGTCGAGAAACTACTTTGCAGCTGTCACTTATGAGAAATAATGGACACTCTCCAGCCAATCAAAAACTACTATGCACTCAGAGTGTGAAGTATTGTGACTTAATCCTCACCAAGATGGAAATTCCTGAAACAGGACCAGGCTTGATCTGTTATTAAAATGCAGCCCAGCGCCATTTGTCAAAGGTTAGAGAGCCCAGCACTTTCATTAAGGGAGCCAACTAACAATATAAGAAAAAAAAAAGTTATACTGTAACAGACTTGATGGAGTTATATCAAAGGATATTTCATGATACAATTTTTGAATGGATATTGCTTATTCAATAAGTTGTGACTTCATATAGCTAAATATTAGCTCAACCAAGGTTGAGTTTAGACTCAAATTGTTTGTTTTCTAACATTCAACCATATGAAAATTTTATTCTATCTATCGATCTATCGATCTATCTATTTTAAGCCACCATGAACCACTAGGTGGTGGTAATGCACACCTGTAGATTTCTTGCCCACCGCCAAGACGAAGAACAGGAAGAAGACGTCCAATATGGCGGACACTAAGACGATGGACCGACTCAATCCACGAGACATCTACGTATTTTATGTCTATTATACACCTGCGCTAACTGTAGGATTTGAGCAAAGAGACAAACAATAGTGAGAATAAACAAAGAAACAAAAAATAAAGAAGTAACTTACCAGAAATGCCCCTTTTAACAAAAGGAAATTTGCCTTTTAAATTTACCAAATATTTTGACAGTTAGTTTTAAAAATTCCTAAATATGGATGTAAACTCCAACATAGTGCTACCATAAAGCAAACTCAGGATATTATGTGAAGCAAAGTTACAACAGCAGTGTTTAAGCTGGAGTTACATGGCAAACTCTCTAATAAATATGGAATAAATTACAAATATGTTTAAGGGAAAATATATTTCTCTTAAAAATATTTGAACTGGTGGAGATTGGGGCAGAACAGCAGGGTTTAAAAATGAGCCTGCTAAGAAGAGTAAACGAATTAAAGCCAAACAAAACCGGCCAAGTCATGCAATGAACTCTCCCTGACTGTGTTAGTAACTTGTGGACAAGCCAGTCTGTGGTTTGCCCTGCAACAGCTCTGTGATTAATACCTCTGACAAAGCGATAATTAATGATCGATTGAGAATGATGCTTGGCTTCTAAAAACCATTTCCCCTTCACTTACTTTGGCTTTTTCAAAGCCGTCTAATATTTTGATCACTGGCAGGGGCCATATCAGTGGAATTAATCTGTAATTGAAAGCGTGAACCATCTCGTTGGCACAAAAGTCTCTTTACAGAAGGAGATTTTTTTTAATGATTTATCAATTCTGAATTTACCTGCTACCGATGGGGCGTTTACCCAGAATATGTCCTGTCTTCAGAAATCAGTACAAAAAACATAAAAATATTGTTAGATTGTGTTAGGTTCTTCATGTATATCTGCAGTGCTTCACTTCTTCCACAGTTTATGATCCAGCCTTATTTCAAGTGTTGTGCAAGTTTGTTAGAAATAGTAATCCCACAAATGACCTTTATGGAAGTATTTGCAGTCTTTGCTTAATACTTTGTTGGCAGCAATTCAAGCCGACAGTACTTCTAAAAACAATGCCAGCAGCTTAGCTCACCTATCTTTAGGCAGTTTGACCTGCTCCTATTTACAGTTCTTCTGCGGCTCCATCAGGTTGAATGGAGACATGTCAGCCATTTTCAAATTTCTCCAGAGACATTCAATCATGTTCAAGTCTGAACTCTAATTTGGCCGCTCTAGGACATTCACACAGTGGTTCTGAAGCCACTCTAGATACCGTGGCTGTGAGCTTTGGGTCGTCATCCTGCTGAAAAATGAACCGTCGCTCAAGTCTGAGGCCAAGATGCTATGGACCAGTTGTTTATCCAACATGTCTCTGGACATTGCTGCATTCATCTTTCCCTCTTTTCTGACTAGTCTGTCACTTACTACTGTTACAAAACATCTCAATAGCATGATGCAGTCACCACCGTGCTTCACTATAGGGACGGTGGAGCTTCCTCCAAACATGACGCCTGGTATTCACACTAAAGACTTCAATCTTCGTTTCATCAGGCCAGAGACTCTTGTTCCTCCTGCTCTAAGAGTCCTTCAAGAGCTTTTAGGTAAACTCCAGACAGGCGGCCATGTTCCTCTTATTAAGGAGTGGCTTTTTGGTTCATCCAGGCCTGATTGGTGGATTGCTGAGGAGATGGTTGTCCTTCTGGAAGGGTCTCGATCTGACAGAGTGACCATCAGTTTCTTGGTCTCCACCCTGAGTAGGACCCTTCTCTCCCAGTCAGTTTAGATCAGTGGCTTCTAACCAAACTTCTTCCATTGACCAATGACGGAGGTCGCTGAACTCATTGGGACCTTAAAGTAGAAGAAATGTTTCTGGAACCTTCCACAGATTGGTGCCCCAAGACAATCCTGTTTCGGACGACTACAGACAATTCCTTTGATTTCCTTCTTGGTGTTTGACCTTTGACCTGCTGTCAACTCTAGAACCTCATGTAGGCAGATGTGTGCCTTTCCCAATAGAGTCCAATTAACTGAATTTACTACAAGTGGATATCATTTAAGCTGTAGAAACATCTAAAGGATTATTTGTGTAAACAGTTCAGTTTAGAGCTACTTGTTTTCTGTTTTTAATAAATTAGCAAAACACTCAAACTCTTATTCATAAAGGTGTGGATTTGTGTAAAGACTGTCGAGGAAAGACTGTAACATAAGACAATATGTAAAAAGTGATGCTCCGTACGGATGTGTGGGAGGCTGCATGTAAGCAATACCAGCTTCGGTTGCTCCGACGTGCTTCTTTGTTTGCTTCGATTCGAGATCAGCCGCGATCCCTGAGCAGTTACTTTATTTTATTTATTTATTGTTTTGTTAAATAACACATTCGTGTGTCCATCCACCCATATCCGACGTGCTCCGCGCGTCCGTCAATGAAGACTTCATCCATATGGAGAAAGAGCAGCAACATGGCTCAACATTTACAGCCTCATGCATTATGCAGCGGGGCCTTTTAAGAAAGATGATTGGAGAATTCCCATCTGACACGCAGCTGCGGCATCAAAGCGGGAGTGGGAGGAGAATTAAATCGTACAGAAATAAATAATGGTCGACTTGATGTCTTTGCTAATTAGGATTTCTGGCGTTTGGGTCAAAAGGCCTCCAGGAGGAAAATGGGAAAAAAAAAAAAAAAGCCTCTGAGGAACAGGTCTGGGGTTTTAAGGTGGTGAAGCACAACAACATGCTGTGTTTTCTGACAAAGTCTTTTATAACAAGCATTTAAAATGAAATCACATGTGCAGCACCTTGTGGGATCCTACGCTTTGAAATCTTTCAGCGTCTTGTCACGTTAGCATGCCGTTGGTCCCAAACAATATCAGATCATTTTTAAGTGGAAGAAGAAGTTTTATGGATATTTTTTTTTTTACAAAGAGTGGCATATTAAGCGTCGAGCCCGCTTTGCTCCTGATGCCTACATAAAGTCTTATGGCAGCGGCTGTGTGGAGGTCTCACAGCTCGGGCCTGCAGCCTTTACAACCTAAAGATCCATTTTTGCTGTCAGTCCAGTCAAATAAAACTCCTTTACAGCCATGAATGTGTCATGCCTTACTGAAAAAGAAAAAAAAAATTCTTCTATGAAATACGGTGTCATTTAATTTCTGATTTTAGGATTTAAAATGAAGTTTAGCATCAAATTTAGCAAAAAATTTGAGTAGATTTTTATTCTGTGGGATGGAAATTGATGCAAAAAAAAAAAAAAACAAATTCAAGAGAAATGGATCTTAAAACATTCTTTCAGTGTCATCCACGTTATGTCTAACTGTTGTTGATTCTTCATAGGTTTTAGCCAAAGTAATTTAGAAACCTAAGCAGAGATTATTAATCAGAAAAGCAGCACCAGTGAAACTCTGGAGGAGCTGCAAAGACCCAGCTGCTCAGGTGGGAGAATCTGTTGACTGGACGGCTACTGGTTTGGCCCAAAAAGGTCAACAGTTTCAACACCCTCGCTGTTAAACATGGTGGCGGCAGCATCATGCAAAGGGGATGGTAGTTTTCTGAAAGCAGGGTAAGGGGAGCTGGCTGGAGATAAATTTCAAACGATGTAACTTGTTAGAGGCAACAAAACACCTGCCAGTGAATGGTCTCTAACCCACCTCACACAGCTGGAACTATTTTGTAAAAAAGAATTGGTAAAAGTGTCAGACTCTAGATTAGGGCTGCAATGATTAATCGGATTGATCGCGATTAATCACCAGATCCGACTCCCTGACTGAACATCTTGGAGCAGTCGTTCTCTAGGTTTCTCTTTAGCATTGAATATTGAAATAAAAGTAAACTAATTTAGTGATTGAATAATTGTTGAAATGGAGTACGCAGACACTAAAACACACTGAAAGAACAACACTGTCAGAGCAGTAATATGTTAATATTGGAAGTATTTTTTTAGATGCAGATGCATAATTTGCCACAAATGGACAACCATTCACCAAAGGAACGCTGCTACTATATTTTAGGATATAAATGTTAATTTTTTTTATCTTACATGAGAATCAAGATGGCGCCGGTGTTTGAGGCTTGCCGTATGACGCTCCTCCTGTTTTGTCTCTGTCTGCTGT
>CAEFZX010010349.1:0-22113 GCA_903066825.1 Alfaro cultratus
TCTTCCCCCCTCTCCCTCCCCCTTCCTGTCAGCCTAATGTTTTGGAAAATGCGAGCCACTAGCGCCGCAAAAAACTCTTCGGAGAAAAAAAAAAAAAAAAAATGTCAAATGCTTGTTACCAGATGAACAGGTGAATTCCCTTAAGAAAAACTGTATTAAACTTGCTTTTACAAAAATTACTAAATTTCATTTCCAAAGATAGAACACTACCTGTTGTCTCTGTAGACAATTTAAGAGTGACAAGTACAGCGAATACAGTAAGAATGATTCAAACATTAAGGTTTCTGTTCTAAAACAGAAACCTTAATGTTTTCTGTTTTAGAAAACAGAAACCTTTGGCCCCTGTTAAAGCTCACAGATGGATGAATCATGAGTTTCAGCTACACGTGATGAACAAGTTGTCTGACAGCATTTATTTTGTGAGTCACTACTTTATCTTAAAAGCCTTCAAAAAGTGCTGCAGAACATAGTATTTATTTTCTCAGTATCACTCAGAAGAGTTGCAACTACTGGCGGTGTTTGTGAAAATGCATCGAATATTACCAACATAATTTAATATTGAATGACAAAAGACTTTAAATTGTTGGACATGTTGACCAAGATTCATCTCCTCTAACCTTGCAACTTTTAAATGTTTTACTTTTAAAAATTCTTAAACTGCTGCTTGATGTGAACTGGTTTAGTATATTTGGCTATCCAAACATTAAGGTTTTCTTTTTTTAAGCTTTCAGAAAATGCTTTTGATTAGAAAAGATACATTGATGTTCCTACTATACTTATAAGACATGTCACAACAAATATATATATATATATCTCAAACTACAGTTCAAACTACAAAGTTACTGTAAATCTTTTATCTAAACAGACCCTGAAATCAGAAACACTGTAGCTTTCCAGTTTCATACAGTTGATCTCCCAATGTCCTGCTGTGACATTCTTAGATTAAATGTCTCGTTTGATAGACGAAGCTCAAATCTTTTTGCAAGCATTGTACTCGTGCTGACATTGCACTTTACTTGTTTGACTCACTTTCTTGTTTAGGACAGGATAGCCCTAAGTGCTTCAGAAGAAGGAATCTGGACTTCTTCTCTTGATTTTTAAGACATTTCCTGTCTCATCCAGCAAGCTTCTGAACATGGTTAGAAGTAACTCACTTATGTATGTTATGCCATAAGTAATCTTGGTTTCTGCCCATTTGTCTTTTCAGGTGGGCAGAAATGACAGCTTGCTGCTATCTTGGATCACTGGTTGGCTATTAACATCCTCTCTAAAAGCTGTAAAAACAGAACTAACCTGATTTGGTTAGTGTAAGATTTCTCAAAGTAGAACTCAATTTAACCAGTGAAACTGTTCAATGGATCGGAGAGAATAACAGAGAAAAACAGCTGGTCATGCTCCCTTAGGAACTGTTTAAAGGCTGTTAAATCGCATCAGGTAACCAGATGATCATAGTACAAAAACAGCTGTTTCTGGGAGACCCAATTGCTGCATCATTCCTTGAACAAATGCCACAACATCGAAGCAAGTAAGAGAAAAGGTTGTTGAAAACATAAATGTCAGGTGATGGCAACTAAAAACATTTCCAACTCACTGGGCAACTTTCTTCAATTGAAGCTATCATTAAGACATTGAAAGAGGAAGACATTAATTAAATCTGTCTAGAGCTGGTTGTTCTCACAAACTGAATGACTGGCCACCAAGAAACCTACAATCACAGTAAAGCAATTAAAACTTTCAATGTTTCAGATGGAAGAGATTGTATATTAACTGCTGCATCAGTTCTTTTCTAGTCAAAGCTGTGATGAAGAACGACATGCAGGAAGTAACTGTTGGAAAAATTTCATGTGAAATTATATTTGATTGTTTTTTTCCTACTACTTGCTTGAAGCCTAGCATTACTCTTAGTTTTTGTTTATCAAAATGCTTTAGAGAAATTTTTGAGAAAAAAAATTGTTGTTAGAAAATTCTAAATAAAATGAAGTAGTCCTTACCCGCTGTATTAAATTAGCAGATTTTCCGTCAGGAGATATACTGTATATATTTTTATTTAATTTAAGGGTTTAAGTTGTCAATATGTCAATGTGTGGTGTGATTCCAGGGAATTGGGAGAAAAAACATTGATATGCTGGTCACAGGTATCAAACAGCCTTTTCCTTTTTTTATATATGTTGAACATCCGCTGGCTGTTTCTGTAAGGCTAAAGGCAATGGAACATGTTCATCTAATATCAAACAGAACAATTCAATTAAGTAAATTTATATAATGGCTCTGCATGATGTATTATGTTATATATAAATCTTCCTGTTTAATATTATTTTGGTGCAAGTAAAAAATGTAGCAGAAAGTGCCATTGTTTCAGCAGGCATTTTAAGAACCTGGCCATATCTTTCCCTCTGTTCTTGTCCACACTGTATAAAACCCAATGTTCCCAGTTTGATTCTCATTTATTGGACACCAGCAGATTACTACCAGAGTGAAGCTATCAGACTTCTCCTGATGGGATCCTGTAACGCAATTGAAACGTGTCTACAGTGTGTCTCTCAGTGGGGGGATTCCTTCTTTCTCTGTTTTTTTTTTTTTTTTTTTTTTTTTTTTTGTCTGTAATCTGGAGGGAGCTCAGGGAGTCCAGACATATTCACTGTAATCAGTCAAGCTACCATGGTCAACCTACTTTTGCTTCCTTGTTGACTGTTGATTATACCTCATGCGGCTTTAATTGCTGGAGAATAATTAGGGGTAATATGGCTGCTATATGAGCCTTTGCCCCATTGGTGATGGCTAACGACACTGCTGCAGAAATTATGCAAACAGAAACTAGGCAGAAGGGGCCTTCTGTGGGAGGACTTCACAAGAGTGGGACACATTGGGAGCAGGAGGATTATGCTTACAGCTGCCTGAAAAATAACCCGTGATACTTTTCACTTCACTTCGTTTGAAAGAATGGTTAGTCCAGGAGGCATTTCTATCAGCTGTCTGAACCACCTCAGCTGGAGGAGAAACAGCATTTTTAAGCTACATCCCAGATATTGGGGCTCATTGCACTAAAGCTGGGCCCTGCCACCAAGTGGAGAAACCAGAGCCACTTGCATAGGGGATCTTATTTATTTGATCTAAATTTCATGGTCTTCGGTGAGCCTCAGAATCCAAACATATCAATCGTGATCTTTGCTTTTTGACTCAGTTTTTTTTGTTGTTGTTTTTTTTATTATGTTGGATCAATCCAATATTCGCACTGATACTGGTGAGACCTTAGTTTGTCTATTAATTTCCACTCCATCGGGGAATGGACATTAAGATACTTGACTCCTCTGCTTAAGGCAGAGACTGTCTTTTGACCAAGAATTAGTGGTTTACTTTTTTATAATTGAGAACCAACCCCACAGCTTCACACTGGGCTGCAAACCACTCCAATTCAATGGTCAATGCCTAAGGAGCCCATCAGGATCACATTATTTGGAAAAGTGAAGATGAAACCCTGAGTTTTTCAAGAAAGTTGCCCTTTTTTCTCACTTAGAGAACACCCAAAACAGGATCAGTGACAACGGGGAGCCATAGTGGAGTCAAACCTCCTCTGGGAATATGCCATTAAGAAGATACTTGGCATAGTGCCTGCAGTCCTTTCTTCAGGTGCCAGAGAGTTTTCAGGAAGTTTCTTGAGGCCAACTTGATTTTTCATAGCCTCTCCACATTCTTCCCATACCTGAGTTTTCACTGATGTGTTCTAAGAATAGTAGTCTTGCATCAAACACACAGGTAACGCTTCGGGGGTGAGACACTAAAAAATGTAAGGCCTTGATATTTGGATGCACCATCTGGCCCCCTTTTGTCTTGATCCCTGTAACTGTGCAGATTGCACATTCATAAAGAAAGAAAGGCCTCCACCTCAAGAGCCATTTATACTGCAACTAATTACTTGGGATGAGAGAAACTGAGAAGAAATGAGGGGTTAAGGATCCCCTTAATCCCGTTCTTTACCACCTTACCTCATTCTTTTGTGCAGCACTTCACTTTGGGACAAAAAAAATAGTCCACCATTATGTCATCTCCCTTGGAGTACAATAAATGGGCCACGGTGGTTCAGATAGAATATGGTGTAAGATTATAGATCAGCATTGTTCCTGGTGCAAGCCTAATGATCAGCAGCCTATTGCAGAACCTTTGTCAGCAGCAGAATGAGTGAGCTAATCTTGTTAATGGTCCGTTTCATTCCCTTGGACGGGTTTGTGTAGACAAAGGGAATTTAAATGGAGAGGATTTGAGTAGTGAGAACAGAAGCATTGACTCATGCTTTTCTCATTTTCTAACAGAGATAATCACAGAGGAGCCGGGTTGCAACCAGCTAACGGATAGCAGTGAAACCTAGATTAATGTGTTCCGATTCATTCAACAAGCAAGGGAGGGGAGAGGGGCTGTTGCTGAAGGGAAGGGAAAAGAACATTTATGGTGGGTAGCAGAATTCAGCCTTCATTTCCTCCACAAGTAGGAATCATTTGAATTTTTCTACACATAATTATCCATTCTCCACCTTTTTTTCTTTTTTCTTTTTAAGGAACAAAGCATTTAGTGGTATTTCCACCATGCAGTTTCATGCTCAAGGGCATTTTTTCACCCATCTTAACTGGTGGAAACTACGTTGTCTGAAGCTGTGATTAATTCCAAATGCAAAAGAGAACATATTGCCACAAAAAGCATGACTTGTTTTTCGAAGCATTGTACCAATTATCATTTGAGGCAATTATGCTTAGTCTGTGTCATACTGTTAGATGTAGCCGCTGCGCAGTAAAGAAAAAATAACCTCATGCATTCTGCTCAGATACACAGATACACTCTTGTAATGTAATATCTAGCAGGCTGTCCTCATTCTGTCAAGTCTGTTTTGCATTTTGCCGTCAATTAGTTTTATAATGGGGATATTTTGAAGTATTAAACCAGTGATACGAATGATTTAGCGATACTTGTCAGTTTTGCTTCATGGTACAGAAAGAAAATACGCATAACCAAACCATATTTATAATTCCTCCCCTGTAAAGATGTGTGAAAAACTGTAAATCTGTTAAATCTGTGAAGCAGCACATTCAAACTCTAGAAGTTTTTAAATTTTGTTTAATTCTTGAGTTAGATTTTTTTTTTTTTTACCACTAGTAAGAATAAACAAAAGATGAATTCAGGTGTTTTTGTTTTTTCCTGCTTAAAAGTACCTTGAGACAACAGACAAAAACAAGTGGAGCTTCAACAAAAGAGGCTGAATTTTTGCATATTTTTGCAAATATGCAAAAATAACTGGTTTTAAGCTAAAGTTTAAGCAAAGGAATTTAGAAATATAGCAGAACATGAATTTATTGTAAGACTTTTTGGTTATTTTTCCCATGGTGTCAATACATACTGAAGTCACTTTAAACAGTATTGTACTGATAAACACACTTCATTACATATAAAATGGCATTTAATCTTATAATATCTTACAATAATATCATTTTGAGTCTTTGTGTACTTCACAAATTGCATCAAGTGGATAAATAATGCATGGATTCATCTGCTGATGAAATAGTTTATGTTAGCTTTTGTAGGTTTAATTTCTCTAGATAGTTTCTCCCCTGTCCAATTAACTGAAGATTCAAATAAAGCAAATGTAGCATAGACCCAGACACATTCCTCTTTAATATTTTATGAACAATATTGGATTTTGTTTACTCTGATGAAATGGGGAAAAAATAATAATAATCCAGTGCATTGTTGTGGTGTAAAAAGGGTCAGGCTCTCAAGACATGCGGCCGTTAAGCTCAAACCTTGCAGGCACCAGGCTCTAAAACACTTGAGCTCAGATGTTCAAGTCCGGTCTCATTTGTGGTTGGCTGCAGGCTTCACACAAGCATAAATAATGAGCAAGTAAAATAAATACAGAAAAGATGTATTCCGAAAAATAACTATTCTCTTATTCTGGAGAAGCTGTCAGAGTTGGCGCTGCAACTTTAAGTCCTTAGCAAACATTAACAATGAACAGTAAGTATTGCAATTATAGGTTTCGCATGTAGAAAGCCAAGACCAATTGTATCATAGACGTCATAGCAGAATTGAGTAATATTACCAGGGATATAATCCTTTCACTGATTGGCCAGGAAATGATGCTTTCAAAACCATAATGACATTTTCAGAGTAAAACAGCAGTCAGAGAAGAAAGAAAAATGTTAAGTTGAGATTTCCTTTGTTGAAAAACCGAGGAAATGCAGTTGTCTGTGAGGGAATTGATGATATGACAGTTTCTCCTGCGTACTCTTTAATGCCAGCTGTTCCTTCTTCTGCTCTGACCTAAACTGCCGTGAAACCAAATACACACACCCCAAAAGTCTGCATCTCAGCTTCAGGCTGGATTTAATGCAGATTTCATTGTTGTCACTTCAATCACTATGAGTCTTTCTTCTGTTATCTCCTGTCTGTTTCCCACTTCTCATCCATCCTCTGCCTTTTTTCCATGCTGTCTATCAGGATGACAGGCTTTCCACTCAGTCATTTTGAAGACCTTTTGGTAGTTATACTGTTCAGCATTTCATTTTATGTTTTCTTTTTTTGTGTGTGTGTGTGGATCAGGAAGTGTGGAGACAGCTAGTGTTTTATTGGGCTGTGTGATTCTCATTTTATAAAGAGCTAATTAGAGGGGAAGCACCAATACTGAAAGGAACAAACATCGAAAATGCAGATTATTAACTGCATGTGCTTTCTTGAAGCTTCCTGTTGTTTGTCACCCTACATTAAGTTAACAAGAGACAACAATGTACAATAATTGCCTACTGTTATGTTATGCATAATGACATACACTCCATGCGTCATCATTTTTCCTTGTCTGAATTCTACAGTAAATCAGTTACATCTCAGATGAACTGAACTAGTTTCTTAATTTTTCTATTGGCATTTATGCTTCAAGAGTGTTTGTTGGCAATATGAATTATGAGCCTTTAAAAGATGTGAAATCACTGGAGATAAAACTGCAACAATTTAAGTGTTTGATTCTTATAACACTTAATCTGATGCCATCTGAGGTTGGATGACCTGGAATGATAGTCAACAAAAAGGAGAAAGATTAGATTTTTAAAGCTAGTGATTAATCAGCGCCTTACTTTCCAACCAGTCTATAGAGCAAAACAGATTAAAGCACGCTTTCACCCAAATTATAAACAGAAATCAGATTACAAGTTGTATCTAAATGCTGAGATGCCCCTCAAACACTAATAAAACCAAACTGTGGTGCCTGATTCCAGAAAAACATACTTTTTATTTTTTTTCTGCTGTGAGCATCCCAAGCTACTTTCCAATAATCTCTTTTGTGGATGGGTGAAGGAACGTAGTCATTTGATTATTCTCTTGTTTTGAAGGAGCATAAACAGTGGATTTCCCCTTGTAGGTAAAACTGTAAACAAGTAAAACAGAAATGTCTTGTTGTAATCAAATCTGGCTCTGCATGATGCACATCCCCCCTCCAGATTCCAACAACGTGGGTCATAGTCAATTCCGCCAGTACATCTCGCCTCTCAGCAGTAAACTTCTTCTTATCAGAGAGCTGAGCCGCAGCAGAGCTTGTAGAAAACAGTGGTGTCATTTGCCTACCTGTGAGTTTGTCGTTAATGGATTCAGACGGAGGGAGTCGCTTATCCTGCACCACCCTCTGCTATGAAGGCTCCTCACACCGAGCTGCCAAGGACGTCCCTGTTCTTCCCCTTGGCTGCTCTGATGGGTTCATGCCCCTGTGACTTTTCCACAGATAAGAACGGATAAAATTATTCAGACCTAGTGTGAACAGCTCATTAATGTCTGCCACACACGGATTCTGCTGCAAAGCAGGCACAAATTCACATTTTATTTGTTGGGTTGCTTGTCAACAGTAGTTTTTCTTTTTCTTTTTTAATATGGAAATTGGAAAATGAAAAATGATCATGGAGGAAAAAAAGAACTTCTTTACTGTTCTGTAAGATTTTTGTCTACAATCTGAACATACATATATACAGAAAACACTTGGCTTTTGTATAATTACTTCTTCATCATGCTATTTAAGTGTTTATTTCCTTAAACACTTAAATACCATAATCGATCTATGAAAAAAAAGCTATTGCTTGGCTGCATTTTGTCAGAACTTCTTGCATAAATAAGCATGACATATTTATCATTTGTTACATTGCAAAGCAAAAGTTAATTTTGAGATTACATTTTAAGTACTTCTGATTCCTGAAAAACCTTGCAGCAAAATGACTGCATAATTATACACATACTGCTTAACTCTACACAATAAACATGCAATATTTTAAATAAATCAGTTCATAAATCTGTAAATGACTTGATGATCTCATTAAAAACAGGCATAGGATTTCTATTTTTTGGACTTATTTAATTATTTGGCTAAAAATGGTTATAGCTAAATAATTAGCTGGCCAACTTAAAAGTTGAAGAACTTTACATTTTATGGTCAAATTTGGATGTAAATGTGTGATTTGTTTATTACACCCCTAGTGTGGAAACTTATTTTCTTAGTCAAAGACATATTATTTAATATAGGTAATACTTCTAACACCCACTTTTGCACAGGACTTGAATAGTAAATAAATCATTATGTGACACACTAAACACCCAAAATAAAAGTTAGCAGGGAAGCCATATCTCTAGGGGGGAAAGTAAAGCTTAGAGGCAGATGTTGTTATGGAGTCTACTACTGTAGCTTTAGTTGAACATGGAATATTTCATGAAAGTACTTTGAAATGAAGCATCCTTTTTATCATGAGAAACAGTATATTTTTAAAAAAAATAACTCCGTCTTAGCCAGAGGCACCAAAGCTGTTTGCTTAAATGTGTGAAAGTGCCTTGGGGGGGAAAAAAAAAAAAAAAAAAAAAAGGCACTAGTGTTGTCTTCGATAAATAATTGAAGAATGACTGTTGTTTTCATGTACATATGGTAATTGTGCAGAATCTTGTGCCATTCTGTTTTCTTATAGAGGTACAGTGTGAGTAGGAGAAGCAGATATTAGATGATTAGTCTGGCTGTCTGATCAGGCAGAGCCTGCAGTTGATGCCAAACACACATCATCTATCTTTCCTCAGTTCAATCTGTCTACTCTAGACCTACACTTTTAAGCCATGAGGAATTTTTGTCTACACAACTGATGCTGACTGGATAATTTCTCTTTTTTAAGGCAGTTTTTTTGTAAACCCCCAAAACGGTTGTGAATATAATAATAAGTAGATTAGTCTCTGAAATACTCTGACCAGCCTGTGAGATACCAACAGCCTTTCCAATGCTGGATTTAAACTTCATTCAGGAAGTCATCGCTGTCACATCTCGATACCATAAATTGATTGAGTTGCTTCCACGTCATTGATTGATTTCCAATTTGCATTAAGCAATTTAACAGCTTTTCCCTAATAAATTGACCAGAGTACAAATGTGTCACTGTGAAAACTTGGGCACAATTTTCTTTTCAGATGATCGTAGATTAATGGCTCTTTCACAAAACTCAGCAAAGCAGGATTCCTGTGTTTGGTGAAAGGATTGATGCACAGAAGTCACTCCGCCTGTGTAACTCCCTTGATTCAAAAAGTGATGGAGTATCAGGGCCTCAACCAACTACGATGGGGGAAAACCAGCTTTCTGGTTTGTGGGATTTATGCACTGATGATATATTCTATGTGAGACCAGCCAGAAGCAGGATTCGAAACCATAAACATGGCACAAGTAATTTCAGCCAACAATAGAGGACTAGAGGATATAAATTTTATAATTTCAATTTAAAGCTCTAATAACATAGTCACACTATGCCGAGTTAGTCCGGCATTATTCTTTTGAAAATAACTATATGGAGAGACTTACGATGTAGATTTTTATCTGTGGTGCTGATGTTGATCCAGCATGACATCTCCTGTCGTCTGAGGCTTTCCATTTTATAATTTGTTCACTTTCACTCTCACCAAATCCAATTATGATTTATGAATAGTCAGATGAAGCTCCGAGGCAGCTTGTCTTTTAGTTCCTGGTTCTGCCTCCTTACTTTTTTAAAGCGTTACACCCTAACTTGAAGGGGAAGTATTGTGTAAAGTTGTCTTTTCTGAGCTTTACACCATGTTATATTTTTCCCTCATCAAAAACAAAAGTGGAGTGTTGCCTTGTTTCTTTCATGCATGTTTGAGAAATCGCTTAGTCTCCAGTGGCAACCATTTAGCTGGGCAAAACCTCCTCCTCTTCTCCACTGCAACTCATCTGACTTCTTCAAACTACCAGCAGCTGGTTGTTAAAGGGTTAATAGAAGAGCACAGTTGTGATGACGTCTTGAAAGTGGAGTTTAAGAAAGAGCAGGAATTTTTAAAGACAGACCCCCAATTTCAAGGTCTTAAATTGTGAAGTCATATTTATTTTAAGTGATTTTTGATATGTATATAGCTTTTTATGATAACTGAAGGTAACATAGTTACATGATTTTGCTTTAAAATGGCACTATGTGCCAGGAACATTTATAGCACAGTCTGTCACCTGATTTGGATGAAACAAATGTAAGCAGTAACTTTAAATTTTTTACTGTATTTGGCAAAACTTCTGTATATACAGCACCTTTTTTTTACACAAAGCTGGAAAAAACTTGAAGGCAAAACAAAAAATGGTCATAAATGTAAAAATTATTTGATGTTTTTAAAGGGAGATCATGAACTTCTATGCAGCTTTTTGAGCACAGCTGTTGTAAAATATGGTTTGAAAGCCTGTATGCATTTATTTCAGTCCTCTGACTAACAAGCTATTCAAACCTCAACATTTACTTAGCTGTCTGATGCCATCTGTTTGTACGACGAACTAAAGTCATGTTTTATCTGTTGGGCTTTGTGCAATTAAGGATTTCACAGCTGCGAACCGACGGCTGAACTGAAAATCTATCAAAATATATGCCACTGTACCAAAACATGGAAATTGTTTTGGCACAGTGATTAGTCACAATGACAATAATTAGCCACAATAACTCCAGTTCATTCCCAGGAAACAAAAATAATTACTTGTTGTAAAATGGCATTGTACAGTGAACAAATGAATGATCCAGCTCAAACATCTGAATCAAACTGATGGGCAGTACAGATATAACAATGCATAACCTTCATATTTCTCAGTTTGCTCTCTAATGTCTTAGATATCCAGATAGGGTGTAATTCTGAAGATTTGCTTGTAGCACTCCACCCTAAGGGCCAGTTTAAAATGTGTGGAAGGTCTTTCCGAAGCAAGAAATCTCTGGAAGCACCTGGCAGAATTAATTGTCATGTCAGCAGTATTGATCAACACCCCTTTCAACGCTCTGCAGATACATTATGGCAGTAAAAACCTTCTTTAATGCATCTTTAATCCATGCCGATGGCCTGGCCCAAGCTCTTGTTGTCTTGTAACTGCAGTCATTATCTGTGATGTTCGCTAAAATGCCCAACAGAGTGTTCTGCTAAAGGTGAACTACGTTTACCCTGATGCATAACGAAGTGAGGCATTTGTATGACTAAAAGGGCTGGCAGTACTTCTTTCTCAGTTCTTGGTTTGGTCTCCTCAGCCCCCTCTTGCAGCAGACGGTAAACCTCTGTGTCTATGTTTACGCCGGCTGTTGTGCATTCATTAGCCAGAAAGCTCAGCAAAAATTATACACATCCTGTGCAACAAAGAGGCAGGAGGCATCTTTCGTCCTCTGAGATTAGGGTTGCAGATGAGAGAGTGCAGAAGCTGTGTTCATCCATTATCAAGGTACAATTTCCCTGCTTTTTCAGAAGTAATGAATGGTGTTTTCACAAGGGATATGCATACTCTATTGTGCGTTCTCTCTGACTTTTCATTCGAAGCTGCATCTGTTGGAAGATATACTTATAGATTTAAAACCTCTACAAAAAATAAACCTTTCTTAAAAAGTAAAGAGAGAAATCAGATCCCTTTAACTATGTTGCCTGATGTCTCAGGTGAGCTGAGTCAATACTAAAAAGTGGAGTGGAGCAAGGCAGACTACTGAAAAAGTGGAGTGGAGCAAGGCAGTCATTTGAGCATGCATATTGTTTATGCAGCAAGGCCACACACTACACACATTCACGTTTCTTAGTTGGAAAAAAGTTTAAAGCAACTCCAGTTGCTGCTAAGACCACTTAGCAGCATGTCTATATCTATATGGATATAGATATATCCATATTGACATAATATCTACAGTTTATATTTATCATAAAGATTAGCATTACTATAAATCTATATGTGTAAGTCAGGACATTTGCTTTCTTTGCAGAATCTTCAGCTGCATTTCCATTGACCATATAGATACACAACTTGACATTTCAAAAAGTAACTTTGCTTAATGGAAACATGCCAATTTTAAGAAACTTTGTGGTGCTACCAAGAGGTGTGTTTTTTTGGCCATATTGGAAGAGGTTTCATTTGCAAAACTGTAATTTAAAAACTTTTTTCACATCACAGCCAGATGACAACAGGAACAAACTTATTCACGTATGATTTTAATTGAATTTCTTATTTAATGGGAGCACAGCAATTGCAAAATTAGCATAATATTTGTAAAGTTTTGTGCACATTTGTCATGTAAATGCAGCTAACTGCTTTCACTTTTTGAACTAGATGCTTTTTCTGAAACGTGACATAATTTTGTCATTTAAAATTATGCTTTAACATTAAGATGAAAACATCAAATATCAAAGTATATTTCAATTTCTTTTCAAAAATGTATAATACTCACAGTGATTACAACTCTTACAAACCAAAAGTTTTGGGTTGTTTTTCAAATTTTGCCACTTATCTAAACTCATGCATATGCGTGTTTAAACATTCATAATGCTTTTGAAAGCTCTATAGTCTTGAGGTTGCTACTGTGTTTCAACCACAGGATTTGACTTTTGCCAAGGTGTCAATCTCTCATTTTCTTTTTTACTTTAGCTAATGAACTCCTGTCTCTCTTAAGCTGAAAGTTAAATGTAATGTTTCATGCATAATATATGATTCCCTCCTAGTGGACGGTTATTAACCAATATGACCAGGTCAGGTTTGCTGCCATTAATGAAGTAACATTGTCACTTAGTTCCTGTTGTGAATATTTGTGAAACATTTACACATAGCAGTGGTTCCTAAATGCATAGAGCATGGTGTTTCTAAGTTACAGTGACCACACAAAAAATTTCAAAATGTCCTTAAAAGCTGTGGCTTCGGTTATCTGGAGAACAAAGCTATCATTTTATTTAAAGTCCTGATCTTTGTATGACATTAAAAAAAGCAAACTTGATCTGCTATACGTTCATTTTTGCTGTCTTGCAGTAGAGTGGTATATTTTTCAGTCCTTTGGCTAGTGGAGAGGTAACTAGTTTCTGTCATATAATATGATATTACCACCCTGGGTGGGTGCTATGACAGCAACAGGCTTACCGACTGGCTTTTTGGAATCAGTGGTACATTAAAGATGTGCTGCTCAGCAAAACAAAGTTAGCTAGCTGCTCTGGTCACTTTTGCCATTCCTGATGTTTTTGCTGAAATCCTAGGGTTCACTTTTCTGAAACACAAAACACTTATAGTGGGAATTAAAACATAATTTTCCTAAATCTGTAAGGTCATAATGTTGCATCCCCTCTTAAATATGTGATGATTAGGAGGTTACAATCTGCACCATTCTACTGAACATTGCTAAACCAGCATAGATGCTAATCATGACATCAGTTCTGTTCTATCAGTTTTAGGACTGTTTTTTTCCGTTCACAGCACAATGTAAATTGTGGAATATTCACTGACTTTCCTGCTCTTAATTTCGGGATGGCTCCTTGGATGCCCAACGAGCGTAAATGCGGTGGCTTGCCATGACGCAGAGTGGAATGATTTCATTCTTACCACCCCACTGGAAAGCAATCTATGGCATGTAATGGGGAACTCAAATAGCAAATCTATGAGTATAAGCATGTCTCAGGAAGTCACGAGTCAGCAACCGTCTCACTTAAGCAGAGAGATGGTTTAGCTGGAGGTCAAGATGAGTATATTGAAGGAAGGTTTTCGTCTCCTTAGAACCCCAGGACATACTGCATCTGTTCCTGTTGCGCCGGTCCTGGTAATGTTGTGTTAGGGCATCACAGATTGCAGAGGAAAATGGAAATTTAAGAGGAGTAAGAATTGACTCAGGAAAAGCAAATATAGGACAGTTATGATAGAGCAACTTCTTTTTGTGAGATATTCTAGTCAAGATAACAGCTTTTTTGAAGCCTTAGTGGAATCAATGGTAAACTTCAGGTTTTTTGTGACAGAGAGTAGGAAACACACATCACTGTCTACTGGCACAAGAAAGGAAATAGCAGAGAATACAATACAACAACACCTCTCTGTCTTTTTTTTTTTTTTTTTTGTGAATGTGAAATACCACTTGTCTTCCATGTTCCCCACAGTGTTTGTAGAAGCTCAGCAATGCATTTCTGATTCTCCTTTCAATCCTGTCTGGAAATGGAAAATCACTGCCACGTTTTGAAAGGCTGCACATATATGTGGCAGGAAAACAACACTTCTTTTTCTGTTTTCTGCGAGCCGTAATTAGTTGCTTTCTATTTAAAAGAAAAACGGAAGTGTTGTTCTAAATTATGCAAGACAGTGGAATATAACTAAAGGTTGATATTAGAGTAATTACTGTAAGTTTATGAAATATTCTTTGCCTGCTTTATTTTTCTTTTTGTGGTTTTACAATCTGTTTTCAATATATTTGAGAAAAACTGGATTTTTAAAGTTAATCCAATTTTCCTATTGTATTATTTTAAACAAAGAAAGGAGCTGCTTTTACATGAGTTTTGTCTTCTTTAGTGATGAATGTATATAACATTTGTGAGTTAACATTGACACTTGGAAGCCAAAGTGATAAATTAAAATGGGTATGCCGGATCAACTGAATATGAGGGAATTATAACTTTTATAATTAGACAAAAGTTTTCAATAAAAAATTAATTCACAGAATTTTAATCTACTGAACTTTTTAATTTAACAAAATGAAGATGCAAACCTTATAAATGACAGTAGAAATAACATTCCAGGAAATGCCTGAGCACCTATGTTATATATAGAACCTTACTTTTTGCTGTGATGGACGCAACTGTAAACTGGGGTATACTGGGATAAATTTGTACTGGAAATACACTCATTTCCAGTATGATTTTAGAAAATCCCCCCGTCGCACTGATCTGGTGATGATGCCCCTCCGTCTCATTGCACCTTTAGTTGAACTGGCCGGCAGCAATTTGCTGATCAAGTTGAAATGATAATTATAGCAGGAAATGAATTGTGGCAATATAAATGTAATTAATTTTTAAGAGTGAGGTTTATTAGTAGAGAGGCAATGGGCTCCTAATGAGGGCCTGATAAAGGTTCTTGAATAGTAGAGCCAGTCAGATGAATAGGTCTAACAGCTCCTGGCACTGGATTCTGCTTTTATTTATTGCTATGCTGTTATTTGTATTTTTAGCCTCTTTTTCTCCAAACTGTTATAATGATAATTTATGCAGACAAATAGTTTTTCTTTGGTATCATAAACTAATTTGAGACAAGCCGCTGCACACAGACATTTTGCTCACACGCCCTATGGTATGTGACTTTAAATAGGTTTTTCAGCCCATTAAGGCTCATCTCTTGAATCATGTCATTAATTAAGCTTAGAAATACTCGAGTAATTTCTGTTTAATTATCTTACTCAATTAAGCCTGCCCTGTTTTTGGTTTTATCCTTCACACTTTAAAACCATGTATTTTTGGCTGTTTTGTTCTCACTTTTTGATCTTTTTAAAAATATTGCAACTGTATAACTTAGCTGCTGTCTAAGTTATACATGCCTATTTCTTGTCTCATCTTTACTCTCTTAGTAAATGTAGAATAAGTTGCACAATGAATGAAAAGTCACATTTTGAGCTAACACAATACATCCTCTTGGCTTATCAAACACTTCATCAGGTTTTAGTTATGTCTATATATATCCTATTTTCTTTGCTTCAACAAAGCAAGACAGTAAAACAGGACTGCATTAATTAAATGCCAGTATTTTTATTTACAGTTATAAGGATAAAGGAAATAAGAACACAAAGTAGTGCAAGCTTTAAATAACACTGCTGCATCTTGTAATGTTAGAGAAAGAAGGAAAACTCCTGATTAATCAATGGACTTAAACTGATTTTTAACTGTCTATTACCTGCAAAAATGGCTTGAAATGTCATAATTAATGAATGCTATTATGTTTGGATGACTGATGCCTATTTTAGTTTCAGCCTTATTGCCACAATGACTTTTTTTATCGACTTGCATGAGGTATAAGTTTGAGTGTGTGTGTTGAAACCTCTGGTGTGTTGAAGGGTGACTTGCAAAGATACTTGCATTGACTGGATTTCCAATTTCAGGATTGTTAAATTCTGCTAGTATAAAGGCTTAAATTAATTTATTAAAAATCTTCAATGTTTCTTACTGCTTGAAGGATTTCATAATTTTGTTTTGTGATTTTCTTTGCAATCAAATCTGAGATTGTTTTTGTACTACTTTGAAATATTTGTAAGGAATTGTGGGATGTTTTTATGGTTGAACCCTTCCAAAATCTACATAGAAGTAAAAAGATGAGATGAAAACTACATGTTGACTAACAATGAAGATCAGTGAAGTGGAGTTTGACTACTTTTACAGACAAATTTTGCTATAAACTTACAATTATGCATAAGGGAGCTTAAATGCGGAGATCTGTAATTTTTTTTTATAGTTTCAGTTCTGAAAAACACTGCCTACTTGCCAGGTTTCAAAATAAAGGCCAGTCTACCTCATGAGTAAATGTAGCTAGTTTAACAAGTCCACGGTCATTTTAACCATTATTACACAAACTTTGGATAATGCTACCTTTAAATTGAAAAAGCCAGATAAAATTTTTATTTAAAGTTTTTAGCCCCATAAAAATAACAAAAGAAATAGAAACATCCTCAGTTCTGTAATACTTCTTTTTAAGGCACTCCGTGGGGTTCTTTCTGCTTTAACATGCCGTACCACTTCACACAGAGTTTAACTACACAGATTCAAAGCCTTTTGTGGTTTAATGCCTGGCAGCACATCCAGGACATGCTGAGAGACTTTACTGACTCATTGCTGTTTGTTTTTCCAGCTTTCTGTGAAGATGGTTGTCGGAGTGGAGGGACCTGTGTGTCTCCAAACACGTGTGTTTGTCCTTCAGGATTTACAGGACGCCGCTGTGAAACAGGTACATAAAATCACTCAAAGCATAGTTCAGCTATTCACCTTGTGTTCAGAAATGTTAAGTACAGACTCATAATTTCAATCAAGACAGCTGCAAAAACCGATTTCTTTCTTTCTGTGGAAAGGTTTCTTTCTGATACAGCTGCAAATATCACAGAGCAGAAGATGCAGATCATGAAGAGTAAAAAGTCTAAAAATAGTGTTTTGTTCACAGCATATTAGAAGTAATGTATACAGCTTCTTAGGAACATATTTTATCATAATAATGTGGCTTTTGTTTTTATTTATACACCTTAAACAGCACAGGAGTCAGTAGAAAAGTGAGTGATGCAAAGCTTTGAGTATTCAAACTGACTTGAAATAAATCATCCTAGAGATAATTTACTGCAAAATCAGTGTGTTTAGCTCAACAGTCTTGCTTGGAGACATGAAGTATGCCTAAAACTATTCTCAGGTACTATGACTATTCAGCCTCTAGTAGGTGCAAAGATTTTTCTATATTTGGTGATGTCATTTAGATAATCATTTATTTTCATTAATGTATTCTAAATACATATTACAGATCAATTTATTTTATTGTTTTGACCCAACCTCTCTGTTCAGCCAGTTTTCATCCATCTTCCATTCAAGCTGGCACCGTTATCGCACAGGCCTGGGTTAAAGTTTGAACTTTTTTCAGTGACACCAAGCACAAATGGTTGGTGTGGAATTGGGATAAAGTACCTACTGGGAGTTATAACCATGTGCACACATACAAAACACACATTTATGCTCCAACTCCAGGCCCTTTATTTAAATTAGACACAGCAGAGATTGAGGATCCCATGAGAGCCATGGGAAAGGACAGTTAATTTTTTCTGCTCTAACTCCTTTTAGCTTCTCTTTTTTATTTAATTTCTTTTTCATAACCCCCTCTTCTTCCTTTTTTCACCATTTATTACTGACTTTTCTTTTTCTTTATTTTACTCTGCACCTTTAACCCGCTCCCTTTTTCAGTTTTATCTGTAGCCTTATTCCCATTTCCTCTTCCTTAGCAGTTCCATTTTCGCCTTAACCCCGCCTGTCTTTCTCCTCTTTCCCCAAATTGCTTCCATACTTCCTCCTTTTATCTTTGAACAACTCATTCTACTCACTTTTTTCTTTTGTCCTTTATTTATGTCATATCACTGTTTTCCACTCTTTCATGTCAATTTCTACTTTCTTTTTTATTTCTCACCCTTCTTCCTCTCACTTTTCTATTTCCATTCATTCCTTTCATTATTTCCTTCACTGTCTGCTTTCTATGATCTTATCTTGTTTCTATATATATTTTATTGTCTTCTTTCTGATTCCCTCACTTTTTTTTGTCAGTATGTGTTAATTAATTTCCCATCTTTATGTTTTATCTGCATCTTCTGCTTTTGTCTCCCTCTCTGTCTTGGTATTGTAATTTCACAGAGGTGATCTGCCAGCTCTCAGAAATGAGAGAAAGTGCAGGTCAGCTTTTTACAACATGTTTTCCCATAAGGTTTGTTATAAATCTTCTCACTTCTTCACTCTGTCAAAGTCCTGAGTTCTCTACACAAGAAAACTTTCCCACCCTTGTAATTGTCACTTCTCTTCACCAAAGTTTCACTTTGTCTGATATGATTTTATCTTCCTTGTTTGTGCTACAACAACTGCATACTGCATATCGAAATGATTAGACTTAATTAGGTTATACAGTTTAATTAACAGGAGTAAATTGAAAGGCCTATAAATTATCTAAATTTAAATCTAGAGTTTCATTCATATAATGTGTGCTGCATACCGAAAACTGCAACACAATAAGGAACTCATATGATGCTAATCAAAGAGAAAACATAGTTGAAGAAATCCTTATGACAAATGAAGTTTTTTATTTTTATTTTCTTTTAAAAGTTCGGTTGTGAGCATTTTTGCAAATAATAGTGTAGATAATGCATATTTACTACTTATGTAAAAGTCTGAGCGTGAATTATTCTTAATCTGGATGCATCACTTGCTACTGAGTTCAGTCATCCAAGATGTAATTAACACTCTCGCTACCACAAATAAACAACATCAAACAATCTACTGGTTAACTAATGTGGCATTTTAAATCTTCAGCAATGTTTTCTCAGAATAAAACCTTATTTGCAAACAGAATATTTTCCTCTCTGAGTTGGTGCTAGCTTATTATTTATGGCTCTAAATTGAAATTATTTTGATTAGAGGCAAAGAGTCAGATTGGGTTGAAAAACTACAAAATTGCATTTGCAAAATGATCCTGCATGTTTTTCTTGAAGAACTTCAGAAGGGCCAGGGAAGGAAAACATTATGCAAAATAGGTAATAATTTGCTGAAAGCAGCTTTCCCATTAATAGGACACCAAAATGCAGACATCCTGCTAATGAGGCTCCTCCCTGTGGCCTTTTGGTTGCTGCCTTAGGTTCTTATTAATGTGATACAGTGGAAAATCTGTCTGTCTCATACTCTGTGAATGTCAAGGCACTTTTCCACATATGCACAATATACATAATTGACTGAGGTTGCAAAATAACAGCATATAAACATTTCTTACTGACAACTCAAGCTAAATTGTTTAGATTTTAAGGTTGAATTGGGTTTTAAAGGATATCTTTTTATTTAAATGTAAACTCTTCATAGATCATGTTAAACAATTTCGTGTTCGTTTTACATTCATTTCCTTTTTTACATAAGCAAAAGTGCAGTTTGAGGTTCTAAATTCCCTGAAAACATTCCAGTACCTCACAGCAGATTTGTAGATCATAAAAAGCAAAGAAGATGTGGATGATAGATGAATAACTTCCATTTCTTACAGAGCAGTTTGTGTTTTTTCCCACTGCTCTCAAAAAGCTTTGCCTTCGGCGTCATGTGTGAGCTGTTTATGGTTTATATTTTAATTTTGTCTGACATGTTCTCTGTGTCTGCTGTATTTCCATCTCGGTCTCTTATCTCTTGCTTTCTTTTCCCAACCATTTTCAGACTTTATGTTCTTCTAATGTAATAAAATCCACCTCTTCTCCTCAGATTTTCCACCTACTTCACTGAGAACCTGAAAGCACCTGAACATAAAAAGCTGGTGGGAAGAGAGTCGATCTTATCGCTGATCTTTGTAACGCCTACCCTGTTGATCCATTCTTCTGGGTTTCTTTTTATTTTCCAGTGGCTTTACATAGTCACCCCGTTTTCTCAGGTTTTACTTCCACTGTATCAAAAGCTGAACAAATTATGGTGAAGTGAATTCCTTGTTCTAACATTTCCCCCTGCAGAAAGGATTCAGTTAAATGTGCCATAACATGGACCAAAAGTAGTGTGGTTTGGATCACTGCTCACTAATTTTTAAAAAGATATCTGACAGTTTTATGTCACATATTATTGAATTTTGACACAACCTGAATGAACATGTGATGCTTAGTCTACCCTGTACCGCTGTAGACAAAGATAGCAGGGTGCTAATACGTTGTACTGCAAATGTAGACTTAGAATATGAAAATATAAACATTATAGAACTGGATTTTTATATTACAATGTGCAGAATAATGATGCTAAGTGTTACCTTACCTAAGTCACCTAAATAACATAATTTTCTAGATATATCAGACATTATAAACCAGGCTCAACCACTCTTCTTGCGCTTGTGTTTGGGTCCCTTTGCCTGATTTTTGGTGATGGAGCCAGGTTGTATCTGAATTGGTTTGGACACTGTCTACTCATTGAATAACATTTTATTTGTCTTTATTTTTTCATTTGTATTACATTTCCTGTCTGAAACAACATTTTTCAAATTTGCTTAACTGATTTACTGTGCTTCAGTCTGAAATATCCTGAGATTTGAAGGGCTTTTATGATGTGCTTGTTTGACTTTTTAGTGTTTTGGGTTTTTTTTTTGTGAAACTCCAATCCTAACATGTTTTGTCTGTGACTAGCTTGTTTTTGTGGCTGTTCTGGATAAGAGAGCAGAACTGTGATTTGAGGTGATAAACTTCACTACATGAAGTAAAAAATACTTTCTTAATTATCTGGGTTTTCCTATAGATTCTAACTATAGAATTTAATTGGATTAATTTTAAATATATACCACTTTAAACTAACAAGACTAACTGGTCAACATACTGTATGTAGGCATATACTTGATGTTAACTGAATTCATTTGTTGTGTGAAGGTCCATGTAGAAACCACCTAGAATGGCTTACATGCTACATCACTGCTTCTGTGTAGCAAATAATTATGGAGTTCAAAATGAGCCCAGCAGAGTAAAATTAGCATTAATCTACACCTCAGATCGATTCACCTGTGGAAATGTCCAGTAAGGCAAAGTGCAAGAAGGAGAAGTTAGTTTTTGGTATCAGACTAACACATCTCTCCAATACCTCTCAATAATACTACGTATTACTCAGTAATATTGCTGATAATTTTTTTTTAGTAAGGACCTTTTCATTGCCTACCTTTGGATGCTCAATGAAGAGCATTGCTTGACACCTGGAGCAAAACTGACGATCAATTATTGTCTTCTTACAGCAATGAAAGGAAGTGTTTTTCCTACCTGAACATAAACAAATTAAACAAATATTGATTACTAAAATATCGTGATTTCATCTGTTCTCTGACATGATAACCTAATTTGGGTAGCAATAGTGATTTTCTTTAGTACTTACACTGTGTTTCAAATTATTATGCAAATTGGATTTAAGTGTCATAAAGATTAAATTTTTTGTTGTGCTGTTAAGTTTATAGATGGTAATGTGTGTCAGGGCTCTTTGAATCACTCTAATTAATTTCAGAGAGCTGGTTGATTAGTTTGTCTGGTGAGCTCAATTAAAGGAAATCTACTTAAGAAGGATGTTCCACATTATTAAGCAGGCCACAGGTTTCAAGCAATATGGGAA
>CAEFZX010010352.1:0-12000 GCA_903066825.1 Alfaro cultratus
TTGTTTAGTACATATTTCCACATGTGTTAATTCATAGTTTTGATGCCTTCAGTGTGAATCTACAATGTCAATAGTCATAAAAATAAAGGAAACTCATTGAATGAGAAGGTGTGTCCAAACTTTTGGTCTGTACTGTACATTAAATCAGAAAAAAAAAAAATCATGCAAAAAAAATCTCCAGTTTAAAGAAACAGGAGATTGTAGATTAGAGATCTTTCCTCTTCTCTCCTCTTGTAGTTTGTTGAATGCCTTGTTGTAGCTAAATCTTCGTTTGAGATGACCTTTTCTGCCAGTGACTCACTGGCCTCTTTTTGAGCTCCTGGTGGGGTGAGTCAGCACACAATCACTACTTGATCGCTCCAAATATCATCCTGTCATCAGAGACGGCGGCTTTGCTGATGGAGGATTAAGAGGAGGGAAAATGGTTCGTAAAAGTAAGGCCGTTGGCGAGGTGGGCCGTTTTTCTCAGGTGTGGCTCAACAGTCTAAACGAGTACAATTAATTTCAAAATAAAACAATGATCAAATACAAATATGAAGGGATTTTTTTTTATTCTTTAGGATACTGTTTGAAATGCGCCTAAGGTGAATAACATCAATGCAAAGAAAAGTGTTACCCTTAAGAGCTACACCTGATCAGAATAAATACAAATACTTATTTAACCGGCTTCAAGCAGAAGTAACAAACACGGAGATGCCTGGTGGTGAAGTACAATGCAAATGGTTGGCGGCTAATACCAACTCCGAATTTTTGGAGCTCTTGCGATTTGGGCTTGTTCTTCAGCAAGTTGACTGTAAAGTCCTCTGTCTATCAAAGTTTTTCTGAAAGTTTCCCCCCGTGAATATGGATAAATGTTTTTATGTCATTCTTCAAAGACGGGCAGAAATCAGTCAGCTCTGTTATGATTTTCCAAAGCCATGTTCTTGTTTTCAAAAGTATGAAAACTTTAAATTCGATACCACGGGTATTGGTTGTTGCCTTTGTTTCCACTTGGCGATCGTTCACTCAGGTTTTCTATGAAATTGCATTTGACCTTCGTTAATCAGCAAAGGTTCAAGTGTAACTGGATATGCTTCGATAAGAGCTGAACGTGTTGTGATCCTTCAAGTTCCTTAACATGGGACAGCTGAAGACAAACGGAGAGTTTCAGAGAGATTCGCCGAGTGACCTGGAAGTCAGAACTCAAAAGAAGAAGCAAAAACCAGCTGTCACATGCCGCGTTGCTTAAGCTGATAAACTGATGATGTATGAGAAGCCGAGCGGCGTCGACTCACCATGGGGGGGCACAGGATCGGTTACAGTGACTGAAACCATCTCAGCCAGTCATAACTGAGCCACATCAGCAGACACAGGAGAGGAATTATGGGAACACATGGGGGATCCCTACATCTAATTCCTGCCTTTAACTCTTTTAGCTTTTGCTGCAATAAAATACTTTATTAGATGCTCTGACGGCTGTGTAGACGCCTCAAAAAAAAAACCTAACTGAATGATTACAATCTCTTATTAAAAATGAATGGTTCTGTCTGGCCATGAGACGGAACAAACATTCAGCTCTGTTTGTCGATATATAAAGTCCACATTAGAACGTTGCCACCGCATTAAGCAGCATTACTCAACCACTGCTCTGGGGCATATCCGACTTGATCCAGAGACTGGCTTTATTTACAGTCCTCAACTCTCTGCTGAATTTAGAAAATCTGCTTTTAGCTGTTTGTGCTACAGCGTTCGCAGAGCACACAGAAAATCAATTACTTGGCAACCTGAAGTCAAATGGTGGCAAGTCTTTTTGGCAGGTTCCGCCCCTCTAAAAAAAAACACATTGTTTCACAAGGCCGGATCACATCTTGCACCTACATCCAAGGTATTGCACCTCTGCAAGAGCGTGTACTTATCTTCTCACTGGATTAATGGAATGTTATCCAATTATTTCTAAGTGGTTTTTCAGCTAATTTACTGATCCTTTGCAAAAACCACCTAATCACGTTGAGATGCTATGATGGACGTCAGAAGTGAAGAACAGGACAGGGTGCTGTGGTGGCGCTGGGGTTGAGCACAACCCACATAAGGAGCCCCTATCCTCAACGTGGCCGTCGCAGGTTTGATTCCCAGGCTGGTGACCCTTGCCGTGTGTCTTCCCTCTCTCTTCACTTACTTTCCTGTCATAGCACTTTCAAATAAAGGCCACTAGAGCCAAAAAAGACCCTTTAAACAAAAGAAGGGAGGAACAGGTGTATTGTACAGAGCGACTGCGATTGTTTTCCCAAGTTGCTTTTGTCAATGTAGCCATGGCTTCCACCTGTTCAAGTCGAGATAATTCGTCTGTGGAAATAGAATGCTTAGTTGATTCTAGAAACTAACCAATACCTCACTCATCCTGATGTGTTTGTTGATTTGATGTTTGTTGACATGCCTGAATTCATGCAACGTGATTTATACCACTGTGTCATAAACTACGTTTCCCCTCACACTGGGGCAGAGTTAGAAGCATACAAAATCTAGACACTTAGCAGGGTTTTTCTCTACGTATCGGGCATTCTCTCCATTGTTACTTATGATTTCTGCTAATTAATTCTTAGCCAGTGCTTGGAGGATTTACTGGTGAGTTTTGGGTCGTTGTCATGTTGCTGGTTCCAGTTCCGTATCAGCCTACATTTTAGTAACAGATCGTCTCATACTTTCTTCTCACACTTTCTGATACATGGTAGAATTCAAGGTGGGGATGATCTTTTATGTGCTTTGGTTTATGTGTGTTTGGTTTATGCCAAACGTTTTTTTTATAGTCGCCAAATAATTCAATATAGACTATTCTGACCAAAGAGTCTTATTTGTCCTTAGAAATAAACAATTTCCACCTATAAGCTTACATTTCCTGAAGGCTATAGGATGGTTAGGTTATAGAAAATAACTAATTGATTGTCAAAGCAGGTATGAAACTGGGTCGAATGGATTCAAGAACGGTATGAAATGTCCATTTGCAAACGACTCCATTTTGTACCTGAAAAGTTGGTATGAAGCACTCAAGATACCAAAGACAGGAAGTTGGTGACTCTCCATGTGCAGCAGCTGGGATGTAAACCATCACGGTAAAGAGGCAAAGTGTTGAACCGTTGTCCTGTGACTTGTTCTGCTTCTTAGGAAAGACCTGAACAGTCAAGTTCACTGTGGGCTTCTCTTCTCTCCGTTGAAGAACAGTATCCTTCACCTCTCCACTGCCCTCCATCAATCATTGGCTCCGAATCCGACCCGGGGCTTTTCCGGGAACGGAGTTTTTTTTTCCAGCATGCAGATAGTGGAAGCAATCTCGTCAGAGTTTCTTTATCTTTGAATGAATTACGCTGCTGAGTGTCTGAACAGCTCTCTGGAGAGTTTAGAGGCTCGTGTACAATAAAGAGAGTGATTTTATTGATTGCCCAGTAGAAATGTGGCTTCTGTAAAACTTGGTCTTCACGCCTGCTTGTCGGGTCTTCACTGCCTAATTTGGTCCTAGTGACAGCTCCTTCTAGAACATATTCAGTTTCTTCCTACAACTTTTCTCCTTATCGGCCCTGTGCACCAGTCTTGATGCAACTCAACCTGACACCATTGTCTTTACAGTCTTTTCCCCTCATGAGTAATCGAATTAAGTCCTTCTGATCTGATCTGAGAGGGAATTCATCAAAAATAATCCGACTCGCGTAATGTTTTAAAGTTTCTTCTAGCAATCCATATATTTGACTGTAACTGCTCTCACTGTGCTATCGTGTTACTGTTAGTACACACCATATAGATCCATTTTGCCCTCGGAGAGGTACACTCAGAGTGATCTCATCAAGTGAGCTTCTCCTGGATGATGCCAGCGCAGATCTGTTAATCACCTACTTGCTGGATCTGAAAAGTGCTGCAACCTGAGACCTCATAGGTGTCTCATGGCTCCATGACATCACATCATCCACGACTGTGAGCTCAGACCCTTTCTCAACCATCACTGACCACTCAGTTCCTCTGCGTAGATGCGCTCATGAGCATGACTAGAAACAGTGGGAACTGTGCCAGCCCAGGGCAGAGAGAACACCAGCACCCTTCAAGGCCCAAGCATGAAGACATTGTGTATCTTTGATCATAGACTGGAGTTAACCCACCATATTTTATTTGAGATTTAACTGCTTTCATTTTTAGACCATAATTTGAGGAAGCAGTGTATCTTCTTCCATTTATAGCTTTTGCTTAACATCCTCCCACTCCATTTTGTCGCTTGTTGTAATGCGACAAAACGGATCAATCTTTGGGGATGTGTGATTGATAGGAGCGGTGCAGTTACAGTCTAATGAACATCAGCGCCTTACTTTCTTCAGATTAGTAGCTCCAAATATACCATATTTTCTGGATTATAGAGCGCACCTTACTATAAACTACAAATTAAAAAAAAGAAAGAAAAGAAAACGTACATATATAAGCCACACTGGGCTATAAGCCGCTGATATCTCCTCCGCTCTCAAGGGCTGCGGCCCTCAACTTAAAAGCTGCATCATATGAGTTTGAATAAAATTTCTCCGTCGTGCCTGCTGCTTGCATGTGCTTGTTCTAAATGAAAATTAGCGCTTTCTTCTTTGATTTCCAATGTTTACTTCCAATGTTTCACTTCCTGCTGAAGAGCCCTCCGGTGGTTGAAGAAAAATTCACAGAAAAGCCTCACTGCGCTATAAGCCTCATGGTTCGAAGCGTGGGGAAAAAAGAGTAGCAGCTTATAGTCCGAAAAATACGGTATATTATATTCCAACCACTTCACCATAGCATGGATGGAAAAGAAAAAATTCTTCTTCTTTTCCTCACAGCCCTGAAGTTGCATATGGCCACCTACAGAAAAGGATGTGTAGTGTGCAACTTTAGTGTGTAGGTCTATCAAGAGAAATGCAAACTACACAAACAAGGCCAACAGAAATAACGAGTAGCAAAAGCTTTTAGAGAAATGTAGTGGAGTAAAAACTTTGACTTTTATCCTTAAAATATAATGGAGTGAAAGTAATGCATTTTCCTAAATATGCTACTCAAGTAAAGCACAAATTGCCTAAAAGTGTACTTAAGAACAGAACCCAAATAAATATACTTTGTTACTTCCCACCCGGTTCCACTTTTAAACATATAAATATATGAAAACATTTTCTTTTCTCTTATATCTATAAGTAAAGTGTTTTCACAAAGGTTGAAATGTGTATCATGTCAGGACACTGAGTGAGCAGGAAACTTTTACCTCCAGATTCCCAGTGTACAAGATACTGACCTACATCTAGGTCTTGCCAAGTGCGCACTTTTAAACACTGACAAAGCCTATGTTTGGAGGTACGTGGGAGGACAGTTTGACAATGAAGCTGCAGGAGTTCAGGCAGAAGCTTCACTCTAGTCTAGATTATATCATCAGCACAGCCTGCTTTCTCTGTCCTTTTGTTTATTTCGCTTGTTCTACATAATGTTTTCAATTGCATAGTCATGACTTTTTGTCTTCTATTTTGATACTTTGACGCCTGCACTACACTGTTTTCCTTGTTTTTGCTTGTTTGGTTCATTTTGTTTGCCTCACTCTGCTGAAAAGCTCTCTATAAAAAAGTTTTATGCTCATTTAATTCAACTGACAGCTCCTGTTATTGAAATAAAGCGGCGCATTACAAAAGCAATCAATTTCAGTCTTTAGATCCGTAGAACTGGCAGAGTTTTATCTTGAAAAGGTTTGGACATCACCAGAAAGTACCACCAGTCACTTACAGAACATAAGCAGGATGTCATTTTGACATGATTATAAATTCAACCTTTTAAAAAATGGTTTGAAAAGCAAAAATGTGAGAAAGACTTCTGCTACAGTGTATTGAATATAGGATTGTTTTGATTCTAGCACAAAGCAACATGATCTTTATTCAGAAAAATTGACTTTTCTCCTTAAAATCTGAAATGTTTCCACAGTAGAAAAGTCCAAACTGTTTGGGGTGAATTAACCTCACATTCAGAGACTTTTGATTTTAAATGTTCCGTTTTATCACGTGAACCAATTTCCTTCAACTTGTACTGTCTAAGAAACGCAATCTCCTGACCTCGTCTTGCATAGAGTCAAACACTTCAACACATTTACTTTGTGCTAAAACATTTCTTTAGCAGCTTCTGGCAACTTTATGCAGGAGAGCAAACAGGGCCACTATTATACAGCACATGTCAAGAACCATCTAAATCTTTAGAAGCACTGGACCCATTTAATGCCATTTTACTAGATCAGAAGTTGGGTTATGAATGAGCTGAGAGGTTCAAATAAAATAGCCTAATGTGGGTTTATACTGCCATCTTGTGGCCGGAGAGTAAGCTGTCCCTCTCACTCCATCAGACAACGAAATTTTAAGACAAAACGTTTTCCAAGTAAGTATACATAAGAAACTGTAACAAATCACTTAATTATTTACACTTTCGTATTTAAATGCTGATTTAAGAAGACTTTGTTGACCAGTTGAAGAAGCTTTGGTCTGAAACAAGCTGATCTTCAGAAAAATAAATGAGTCCAGATTGCAATACCTAATTAGAGAGAACAGTTTGATAAGCTCAAACTAAATCCTTATTGTTATATTAACTTCTATTAAGAAAAAATATTTTGTAAACCTAAAAGAAGAAATATTTTGTGTCATTATCATTATTTCTGGAATGCACATGTTCTTCTCTATGAAAACAATTCGTTGAACCTAAACTGAAGGCGCTTCTTCTTTTATGCCAGAAAAGCAAAAACATTTCCACACTTTTCGGAATGAGCCTGCCACTCACAACATGGCGGACTAGCTTACGTATGGTTGCTTCAGACAAACACCTTGCATACAGACGTATTATTCCCAGCATGCAACGCGTCCTGAGAAGAGGCTTATGACCGTGAAAATTGTTTAGTTTTAACCTCTGGGAATTTCAGGTCTCCTTTAAAAGTAAGTTGGTGAACTGCACCTTTAAAGTACTTTAAGAAACATGCGAAAACCTTCTGAAAATAAAACCAAAACCATTTAGTAGCTAGTAGCAGAATTTGCTACTATATATAGTTGTCAGTGACGGTGGTTAACCCGGTTGGTCCGAAGGCGGTGAGGTTTCAATTGATTGCTACAGTGAGTAACAAAACTTCTACGTTTCTTCTCTCCCCTCCCTCACCGCCGGTATAGACTAGCCTTTTACCTTAATGATTCATTTTATTGAAGAAAGTTGGTGAAATGAAATGACACCAAACTAGTATAGCTCTTTTCAGAACTATCACAGACACTTTACAATGAAATTAGTAATTTTGATTGAGACACACATCCATAACTCCACATTAACTCAATCTGTTTTTTTACTGGTGTTTCTTATATTTAGCTTCATCATCTTGGAACGTCGCTTTCTCCTTCTCCCATCGCATTGCGTAGGTCAGAAAGTTTTATTTTGGTTTAATCAGCACCTTAAATATTTGTCTTCTTGTAGCAAACTCCTTGGGCCTTTCTTAAATTTGTATTTACTAATTAACTGTCTATCCTTGTGCTTACTCTTAATTATGCAGTAATTTGCCTATTATAAAAAACACAATATTACTACTTATAGCTGTGCAAAGATGTTAAAACTTTATTTCAATGCTTATGATTGGATGGTAAAGTTCTGTAGAGACAATAGTTTAGCTGATTAGTTTAATTTTAATGACTATATAAAATTGTAGATACGTAGCAGGAGCCAAAGTCCTGCTTTGGGAGTTTTATAGTTGGAGAAATGAAACCACACCATGAAGAAGAATGTAATTTATTAGAAATATTAACCAGATTCAAACACAACAAAAAAGGAGGCATGAAAACCGGTTCGAGTGACTGCTATAACTCTCTCCGTTTAATTTACATCTGGCCCACCTTTTGCCTAACACGTGTCTGAAACCAACTCTGCAGCAGCCCAGCTGATAACTTCTGACCTGGAATGGACAATCAAATATATTTTGGAGAAAGTAACCTAAACATGTTGTGTATTTTCTACGTCCAGCAGCTTTCACAGCAATCCCAGTTTGTATTCGACCATCATGTGAGGCTCGCCCATCACTTCACTCTGGCCTGGATCTGCAGACAAACAGGCAGACAGGTGGTCAGGCTTTACGTTGACACTGATCAGCGTTCAATCAGATTCACATAAGCACAACCGACTCTGAACCTCTAAGCAACCTGCATAGGACACATGCCTTGGATTTTATTGTTTAATCCATTTAAGATTTATCTCAGCTTGAGCTTGATCAATCTTTTCTGAAGTAAAGTCTTCACTGAGGAAGGAGACACTAACCGCAGAGGATGTCCTCAAAGCCGATGCACTCGTCGCTTCCTCGGAGGGTGTCCAGAGCCAGGTTGGAGCTGGGCAAGAAAGGCAGACGCTGGATCTGGAACACAGAAGCACCTTTCATCAGGACTAATAGAGGAGACTTTAAAAGAAAAAAAAAAAATATATATATATATATAAAAACATGGAGGTTAAAGGGAAGGGACTGTCGATGGGTGGACTGTCCTTACCTGTCTGGCTGCTCTGTACTCCATCTGCAATTTGAGTGGAGCGTGAAGACCCTGGATGTTTCTGAGCGTAGAGAAATTCATCTTGTCCTGGTTAAGCTGGAACTGCAAACCACAGAGAGACACCGCGGTAATCAGCCTGCAGGCACATATAGCCAGACGGAGGTTTGAAAGAAGAGGAGCAAAAGCAAATGAGTTGGATTAGCAGCATTTGTTAACAACTGCTGGTCATCCAGGACAAAGCGGAATATCCGCTCTGAAGGTAACCGAGCTGCTAAAATGTCACGACAGTCATGAAACTGTTACAAAGTAGCAGTCTTCAGTCAGAGGCCTCTTCAGATTCACTGCAAGACTGACTGCTACTGGATATCCTTCCTGCCCACAGCGTGACTCTGAGGATGCTGGGAGGAAATGAGTTAGGATGACGTTTATTTTTCATTTGGGATGAACGAAATGTGTTGAATTTGAATATTGATGGTTCTCAAACTATAGTCGAATTGATACTGGTGGCAAACCAGTTGTATTTTGTGGTATTAAGATAGAATAGTTGAAGTATGAAAAAACAAACTGATTAACATATCAGGATTGGTCAGAAACCTGCAGCTTTTCCATTTTATTAGTTATTCCCAATTTACACTTCTCAAACTTAAATTTCTAAGCAAAAAGGGTAAAACTAAATGAATTTAAAAATTGGAACAAAAACATAAAACTAATAACACATTCAACATTTCTCATACTGTAATAAGAGTGTCGTAATAACTAGGTTGTCTGTGTGTGTGTATCACTGAAAACATATTTCCCCCCTCTTTTCCAGTAAGTTAAATACCGACTCAAAAATATATTTGCCACATAGGCACAGGCATCTGTTGAGCTGCCAATGAATGGGTCCTACCCAGGGTATCTTTTAAAGCTTGAAAAACGAGGATGAAATTTAAAGGATAACTAGATAACTTACATTCTTTTCTGACAGCTCCAGTGGGTGGCTTGGAAGAAGCTCATTCTTTACACTCGTGAAGCTGTTGCAGAGAAAGGCAATAAATAAATAAATAAATAAAGCCATGTAATAACTGAAGTTATCATTTCAATTATGTAAATATATATTCCATAGTTTCTTACCCGCTCCGCAGAGAGTCCTGCACACCATAAGCTCCCTGTGGACACAGTCCGGCCACAGGAACGCTGTCTTTAAGCTGAGAACGGAGTCCGCGGCTGTTCTGTATATAAAATATATATTATATATATACATATATAAAAAAAGACACCCAACCTTCATATCTGCTCACAATAAACTAACACAAAATGCATGCAAACTCAGACTTTATCTGAGAAAGTCCAAGAAAACATCGTTGTTAGCATTAGCGCTAATGTAGCATTAGCTCGAGTGACTAATCAAATTCACGAGTCAGTTCCACAACACGATCAGACGAAACGCTACACAGGACATGACAATACAATGTAGAAATGTAAATAAGAACGCAATGGTCTTGAGTCTGTCGCCTACAGAAAATGTAAAAAGTGATAGAAACATGCCACACTACCATTGTGTCTTCTTTCCTTACGCTTTCTTTTTCATAGGCTTGTATATCCGCTTGCGTCGCGTGGTATAGATGACACATCCGGTCGAAACTCCGCCCCAACAAACTGCTTCGCAATGCAGGAAATATGAGAGATGAGATGTAGTGCTGTCATCACACAGTCTGTTTTAATGAAATTCCGCTTTCATTGATCTACAAGAATCCCACATCTTATCATCGCTCCATCTGCACATATGTAACATATGGCTAATAACAGGAGGCCACACTGTGAAAAACAGTGGGGGTATAGCTCAGTGGTAGAGCATTTGACTGCAGATCAAGAGGTCCCCGGTTCAAATCCGGGTGCCCCCTTCGCTGATGGGTTGAGCTTTTTAATTACTCTTGTTTACACAGAAAATGCTACAAAATATTTTTCTAACTTTTTAGAACTTCTCATTATTTTGAGTGGTGGATATTATCCAAAACATGTGAGGTGACAAAAATAACGGAGAAACATTGTGCCTTAAAAGAACATAGAATCAGTCTATTTGTACATCTCTTTTCCTATAAATATGACTTTAAAATGTCATGCACAGATATTATCAATTATAACTTAAAAAATAACTTTATATACAGGTCATTCTGGAGAGTAAAATGTTGGTATTATACAATTCACTGACCCTTCCCTATGAGTAGAAGTTTAGGAGAAAGCCTACGCAACATATGCAAATTGATTTTGTTTTGCAAAACAGAGCTGCTAGGATTATAAGCAGAAAATGTTACAGAGGTCCAACAAATCCATTGTTCTTTAAGTTAAAATTAATTAAATTTTACTTCTTGGTAGGCTATTATTTTCTGTAAGATAAGTTTAAAATACATGCCAGGATATTACCAACACATCTGCAAATACATTTGTTAAAAGTGATACCATTTATAATTTGAGAGGATCTGAGATTTTTTTAAAAACCCAAAGGTCAGAACTAAACAGATGGAACATTGTATTTTTGTTTGAGCAAAAAAACTTGTGGAACAATATGTCTAAAGAAACCGGAAGAGAGTAGATGATTTTTTTACTTTTTCTTACCTCTTCTGTATTCAAATTTTAAATATACTTCAAATTGGATGAGTAAATAATCTTATTTACAGCAGAAACTCACAGAGAGTGGTGAATTAAAAACAACTTTATCACCCAAATGGCAGCAATGTAATGTAGTAAACACAAAGTAAAGCTTTTGGAGACAGAGTCCAGTTGCCATTTTTTATTTTATTTTGTTTGACCTAAGTGTGCCAGATTCACCATCGGCAGTAATGTTGCACGATCTGTTTTGGGGAAAAAGAGAACATCGAGGTAAAATACCACAAATGATTTTCTTGAAAGCATATTTAATCCATGAAGACTAAAAAACCCATTTTGATAAAAATTTTTAAAAAAGCAGTGTGATAAAAAGGTAAATGTAAAAAGACATTTGCTAACCTTTGTTCTGGTCAGACGTGTCACTGCAGGCCTGGTGTTTCCACTCCTCCATGTACCTGCATAAGCAAAAATATCAAAGCAACAATTAACATAAGGGAGCTTTCACACCAGAGATGGATAGGATAGTCTTTGTCATTTCATCAGGTGAGAAATGAAATTAGAGAACCAGAGAGAGAAATAAACAAAAGGGAGCATGTGACCTTTGATTTACAAACAAATATGTGATCTGAAAACTTTTAAAAATTACCTTCAACTACATGGAGCACATGTAGTTGAGGCAAAAATCAGTAGTGCTAATTTATGCTAATCATGAAATTTATGCTAATCATGAAGACAAGTGAAAAATCCTGGAGGGACTGATGAGTGTGAAAAGAAAGGAATGAAGATAGGAAGTTTTCCATCTGTCCAATCGAACCAAGTCTGTTGGTCCATGGTGTGGTAGCACCCTTAGTTTTACAGGACAATGTAAAAATGCACATTGAAAAGAAATTATTAAAGAGCTCACTCCTCA